>JADHKI010000005.1:47097-104963 GCA_019925645.1 Graphilbum cf. rectangulosporium
GGGGGTTGGTTCCCTGCTGGGCGGCGGGGGGGGGCCCCCCCCGCCGGGGTGGGGGGGGGGGGGGGGGGGGGGGGGGGCCTAGGCTCCGTGTCCTCTCTCTCTCTCTCTCGCTCGCTCTCTCTCTCTCTCCTCTATCCCTGCGGTGTGGTGGTGGTGGGCCGCCAGTGTGACCAAGGCTAGCGAAACAGTGTGTGAATGAGGCAAGTTGATAAAAGGACAGGAGGAGGGGAGGGGCAGCCAGCCAGCCAGCCCCCGATCGAGCCAATGCGCGGCGCCTGTTCGTGGCTCGTACTCGGCCGAACCTGCCACACACACACACACCACCGGCAGCGCCGCCAAGCGCATTGTGTACAAGTAATAGAATGATTACCTGCTTGTGCATGCACAACCCGGCGCACGAAAACCGGCGAGTCCTTGAATTGTTGGTTTGTTTTTGCTTACGGGAGAATGAAATTATGGATCGCATCGAGTCATGACCGGCGACGATCTCGATTTAGCCTCTTGATCTCTGGGAAGAAAAAAAAAAAGTGTTCATACGAGTACGCAACAAGTATCATCTCTCACATCTGTGCTCGGCCCCTCTCTCTCTTTCTCTTTCCGTGTGCGGGCAGAAACAGCTCCAACAGCTTCCCTCGTTGTCGAGTTGCGAGTGGACAATGGCGTTGGGGGCCCGGGTAAGTGACGTCAATCTGCCACACAACGCTCCTTCACCCCCCCCCCCCCCCCCATCCCTTCCTTCCTCTTCACTCTCTTCCAACCCCCCCCCCACGGCCCTCTCCAACGCAGCGGCGTCGTCCCGCTGCTGCCGAGTCAAGGGGAGAGAAAGAAAGAGTGGATACCGTGAGGAATCGCTGTCAGCTGCGCACCGATTTGCCAGGGGTTTGATTGTGCCTGATCGGGGCCTGATGGATCGAAGCTTTTGCTTTCTTTTTTTTTTTTCTTTTTTTTTTCTTCCTTAATCCCCCCTTTTCCCTTGCCCTTCCCCTTTTACAAAATCTGCGATTGCGCCCCATGTCGAGCCTGTTTATGCCCAAAGCGGGCCTGTTATCTCAGTGGCAAACGCAAGAGGGGCGTTTCAGCACAGCCAAAAATAGACCCCCAGCAAAGAATAGGGCCGTGTTGTTGGATGTGAAGCGTACTCCGTACTCGTACGCGTACGTTGGATACTTGCTCGCGCTTTTCAGAGTTTTTTTTTTCCTGTTATCTGCAAGATACGAATACGTTCTTTCCCTACGTATCTGTTGCCAGCATTGGTGAGCCCCGCATGCCGTCCTCGTGATGTTGGGGGTCAGCAAAATTCTGCGACGGCATTCTAGCGCGTCATGCCTCTGTTATTACACCGCCTGTTTTACTCGAGCCGAACTGTTTTTTTTTTTTTTTCTTCTCGGGAGCGCCGCCCGTCTCGGCCTCCGGTCCCACAGCGTCCCGGATGTGTCCCATCCCTGCGTTCCTTGTGCAGCGGTTGCTGCTGCTGCTGTGCGATAGCGAGAGCTCCGGGCTTCCCCTCATCTCAACGGTGATTTACGGCCAGAGGTTGGTTTTTTTTTTTTATTCCCTTCTGCGTCACGTTCCTGCGCTTGTTTCGTAAAACATATCACGGCATTGTCCTTTTGTCCGACTGCGGTGGCGAGAACGGCAAGATTTACGTCGTGCACGCGTATTCGTACAACGTGCGCCCATCGAGTCCCCCTCCATGTGAGGTCGGGAAACTTACCCAATGCAGGACCTGGGGTAGAGAGTGCCAATGAATATGACAAGTCCGCGATCGGCGTGCCTAAAAGAGAACAAAAAGGTCACAAGACTCTACCCCAGAATGTGCATTCCGAGAGACGCGGCGAAGAACGGCCATTATCACGGTTGTTTGTTTCAGTCCGCTCACTCAAGAGTCTGCAGTCCCGGCTTTGACGTATATGATTCCCACTATCTCCGACTCCAAAGATCCGTATGCTTTTTGAAAAAAAAAGGAAAAAAAAGAAAACGCCCCTTGGCATATGCCTCGCTGTGCTGTACAGCGTGTTTTGACAGCCTGCCCCGACTCAACCAAAAAGCCTCCTGCCCAAAACACAACCAGAGGGCAGTCGCAACACTGCTCCGTGCCTGTACGAGAACCAAGAGTGCAGTTGCAAGAATGTAAGATCAGACGCGCCCCCCCTTCTTCCCTAAAGGGACAACCCATTGGTATGTGCCGCCTTGCCGTATTATGTGCCACGCCTGCCCGCCTAGCAGCTTCCATCTATGCCGTTCGGCTTCGGAGGCTCGGAGGGCTGCCGTTTCCCGTGTCACCTCGTCGTTCCGACTCGCGACGTGCTTTTGTCGGTCGACGTTCTCATGCGCCCTGCATGTGCCGTCCTAGGTTCCCGTGTGCCGTCCTAGGATCTCATGCGCCGTCCTAGGAGCTCATGCGCCGTCCTAGGTCTTCATGTGCTGTCCTAGGTTCTCAGCTTCGTGTTCGAGAGTGTGCGCCCCCCCCCAGTGGCTCCTTTCTTGTGTCGTGTTCGCGGTGCTATCGTACTCTTCGTATCGTATCTGGCCCCATCCGTCTGTCTGTCTGTCTGTCTCTCTCTCTCTCTCTCTCTGCGCCGGCCGGGGCTAGTGCGGCCCAATGCTGACGTGCTGGCGCTGGACGGCGCGCTGCATGAGGCCGACATTATCGAGCAGGCTCTTCTTCTCGGCGTGCAGCTGCTTGCGCTCGCGCTCGAGCGCCTGGATGCGGCGGCGGGCCATGTCGAGGACCTCGGCCTTGCTCATGCGGCGGTCGTCAAACTCGTTTTGGCAGGGCGCGCCGTCCAGCGGGTCGGGCTGGTTGGCCGGCAGGATGGCCAGCAGCCGCTCAAACTGCGCGTTGAGCCGGTTGCGGTACTGCTTCTCCACGACGTTGTGGTTCTGGCGCGCGCGGCGCTCCTCGGACGTCAGGCTCTCGCCGGCGCCGTCGGGCGACGACGGCAGCGACTCTGACCGGCAGGACCGGCCGCCGCTGCCATCTCCGCTACTACCGCCACCTCCGCCACCACCGCCGCCACCGCCGCCATTGTCTTCGGACCTGCTCCGCGGCTTGGGTTTCCGGCTGGCGGTGCGCAGCGTAATGTTGTGGTTGCCGCCGCGGCCGCTGGTGGCGGCGTACTTGGCCGGGGCAGCGCCGCTGGAGGAGGGCGGCGACGAGGGCGAGGCCGACGACGAGACCGACCGGGACTTGCCGTGCGACCGCGGCCGGCCCCCCACCCCCGACGACGGTGCGGCTCGCCCGCTTTTTGTTTTGCAGATGCGTGACGACCTGGCATTGTTGCTGCTGCTGCTGCTGCTGCTGCTGCTACTGCTGCTGCTGCTGTTGCTGCTGTTTCCGTTGCTGTTCGCCGACACGGGCTCGGGCACCGCCGGCGTCGGGAGGGCAGCCACGGCGTCGTCGGTGCAGAACGAAGTCAGCGGGTCGCAGCTGTCGGCGTCCCTCGCGGACGACGGCTTGTGGTAGTGCATCGGGGTCGGTGCGTCGCCGACTCCCAGATCGGCCAGCGCGGCGGCCGAGCCGAGAACGCTATCGGCCGCGTGGCCGGACCAGTCCATGAAGCTAAAGGCTGTCTGCGGCTGCAGGTGCCAGTCGTAGGACGGGTCTTTGTCGTTGAGGTAGTCGCCGGGGGCGTAGCTCAGGGCCGAGGGGCCGCCGTCTGGGCCGTCCCAGACGCTGTCGAGCACGCCGTCGGCGGACGGACCACCGGGGGAAGGCTGGTGGTACTGCAAAGCAGCGCAAGTTAGTATTATGGAGACGCAAGAAAAGATTTCTCTCTCTCAACCGATAGTGCTAACCGAGCAAACAAGAAGAAAAAAAGGACAGAGGAGGGGGCCACCCCCCCCCCCTAAAAAAACCAGGGGCGGGTGCCACAGGACAGGGCGCTGTTGGATCAGACCACCCCAAGAACCAAGCTAACGGTCCTTTGACGCCACCGAAACGCACGCAACTCTGGGCAGAACTCGCAGAGGCGACTCAAAGAGGCGACGAGATGGGCATTGCCATTTCGTGGCTGCACCATCCCTCTTCCGTGCTCCTTCCATCAGAGACGCTCCAGGCACTGGCCAGAGGTATCTCAAGCCCTCTGATCACCGAGGGTCTTGCGCTGGGCACGAGTCTTACCTGGGGCATGTCGTAGCCCATCTCGGCCTTGAAGTAGGCCGGGGCGAGGCTGGGGTCCATCGTGGGCGGCGGCTGCAGGTGATCGTGGAGGTGTGTGCGTGGAGGAGGGTGTGCCAAAGTTGGGGAGTCGGAGAGGTTGCCTGATGATGACGGCGTCGAGGGGCCGCAAGAAGGGAACCGGGTAGGGCTGGACGTTGCGAGAGACCCAGAAAATCAACTTTGGAAGCAGCAGCCAAAAATAAGACGACGGGCCGGGCGGTCTGGGCAGAGAAGCCGGGACGGGCGGGAAGCAAGATACATATAATATGCCTCGAAACGGATAAAGAGGGGGGCGAGGGGGGCGACAGACGGAAACAGAAGGCTCCCAAGCAGCAGAGTTGTGGGGCTTGGTCGTCTTGTTAGTAAGGGCGTCCGTGATGGCGGAGACCAAGAGGCAAAAGATGAATATGTGCAAAACGGTAAAACGGGGGTTCCTTGGCGGGCGGGGGGGGGGGGGGTGGAGGAGGCGGAGAGGGAGAAGACGAGAAGAGGGGATGATATCCTGCTAGTACCAGTAGCTTCCCAGTCACCCGAAATGGGAGAGGAGAAGATGCTGGCAGGGCTTTCTCTTTATATGATTCCTTGACGGGGAGGGGGGGGTGAAGAAGGGAAATTTGGGGAGGGGGGGGCAGAGGAGGGCAGAGGAGGGCAGAGGAAGCGAGGGGATGCAGGCCGATGCGGCGATTGTCCAATCAGAGCGCGGCTGAGCTTGAGACTTGTTCGGCGCGGAGGGGAGGGAGGGGGACAGATTAAGCGGGACAGCCGGGAAAGCACAGGTTGGGTTGGCGGGGTGCGTGCCAGCAGCTAGCAGCAACGGCCAAGGGAAGCCGGGATGGCCTGCACTCGTACATGCCTGCAGAGGCAGCAGGAGGAGTTGGCGAGCCGGGCATGCCAAGGCAAGGCCAATGAGGGAGGAAAGCGCGATCGCTGATGGCCGCTTAGCCAACAGCAGAGAACGGCTGGTGGCACCACGAGAAACAGGCCATGTGGCTCCGCCCGTCTGGCAATTCATGGGACGGCGACGGCAGGGGTGGCGATGACGATAGCTAGGGGCCCCGCTATAGATAGCTGCCAAAAGCTGCCAGCTGCCAAGCAACAACGCCGGAGGGGAGCGCCTTGTTCACTCTGCACCCTGCGGGTTGTGTTTGGTAACCGCAGGACGCCTCTCAGGACGCCTCGCAGGACGCCTCGCAAGACGCTTGGCTTCAGCACGGCGTGCGAGCATGCCTGTGCCCGTGATGGCCGGATGCAGAGGAGATCCCGCAGTTGGGAAGGAGCTCCCAGGCGGCGTCGTCGTACTCGTATCGGTCCTGGCAGCGCTCGATATCTCTTCGTTAGAAGCTTAGTTTTAGTGCCCCTCACGGAATGAGCCCATCCTGGGGCCATGGCGCCACAAAGCCGCCCCGCCGGCTGGCCTGGCCCTGGCGCCGAGCGCTGGCAAAACACAACTGCTGTTTTCTCGACATGCCATTCTCGAGAAAAAGGCATCGTCGCCGGCCATGGCCGTCCATGGCCGTCCACAGCACAGCGACGCGTCATAAGCCGTTAGTTACCGTGTCTTGCCTAGTCATTAAAACTCAGACAGCCCCCTCACCCAGCTGATCGGCACGAGTCGCATGCGACTAATCAGCGCTCCCATTCCCAAAACTGTCGCATCTCGTCCTCGACCAAGCGCCTAGAATCACAACCGACGACTCCTCTACGACCGACGACTCCTTTACGGCCGACCGCCCGTCTTTTCTCTGCTGAGCAGCTCGCCCGAGCCGAACAGCTCGGGCTTTTGTGTCCCGGCCTGCGCCCATTCGCTGTCAGAGGGCGGCCAGGGCCCACCAGACAACCGTTTTTTATCCCTCGCGCCGGCCCACCGGCGCGGACGTCGCATTTTTGCTGACTACTGGCACACGAGTAGCGAGAGCCGTTGTCGCATTCCTGGCCATGGGCCCCCCGCGGGGTTCTGCGGCTGTCGCTGCGGCTGCAGGCAGAGGGGATTGCGATAGTCCCTGCCCGCGACGCATGCGCAACCCCCTGGGCATGTCTCGGCCGTTTGTGAGTACCAACAAGGATGAAGGCACTTTCTCCGGACAGAAATGTGTTTCTCCGGACAGAAATGTGTTTCTCCGGACCGCGAAGATAAGGAGAGGAGAGGGGGGGGGGCTGGGAAGATGAGGAGAGGGGGGGCGCGGCACGGGGTCAGGACGTCTGCCTGGGACGCTTCGCCTCGCAGGGAGGGCTCAAAGAAGAGGCTGTAGGAGACACTGTAGACGAGGATGGCTGCTCCTTTTCGGGATGCAGCATACGCCGATCCGCACCCCGTCTTTATAGAGGACAAAGGTCCAAGGCCGGGAAGCTCCAGGCGCAGCTGAAGCGACGGACGGGGGCAACGCTGTACGGAGGACGGCAGTACATGCCGGAGCTCTTCCGCGCCTGTCTCCCTTTTCGCCCTCCTCGCCCTTCCTGCTTCGGCTCATGTGCTTTGTCGCAAGTCCCCAGCACACACCCCTGCTCTCATCACCATAAAGCTGTCATGTGCGACAAACTCAAAGAGTGACAGGCTTCGATAAGGCTGTCTCGGTGATCGCTCGGATCCAGTCTTCCGACAGTGGCATCCCGCCATAGACATCTCCCAGGACCAACCCAGGGCAGAGGAGGGCGAGAATGGCCGTGTCTGAGAGATATAAAGGCCGGTCTCAGCTCTGTCGAAACGAGTCTCGAAGCGGATGTAGCGGGAAGCTAGCAAGGACGCAAGGGCACGGCCAGCCACTCAACAGGTAACGGCTTCGAGGCGCGTAGCCCGTGGCATTTCTTGTCCTGCGTTGCCCCTGATTTGGTCAAGGGAGCCTCTCTCATCACGGCAGCGCCATGGCCAAAAAGAGACGGGGGAGATTGCGATGGCCTAGCTGTGCAGTGCCTTGATCCAACTCGAAGCCGCTTCAGCCATGCCACGCCCTCGAAACGGTTAGGGCGCAACGTCTCGAGGAATGGCACGACAAGCCTGGGGAAGGCATATACCCCGGAAACGACCAAGGCAGCGGGCTCGAGTACAAGACCCGCTCCTGGCAGATCTCGTATGTCAGGGATGAGGAGCGCGAGGGGGAGAGCGCCACGGAGGCAGGCGAGGCATGGCTGCCGGACGCTGACTGGAATTCTTGCCGAAGCGAGCCCATGAGGCAGCAAGCAGGCTGCTCTCCATGTTCTTACTACATGCCCTGGATCGTGGTTTGGTGACGAGGCATCGGCTGCGGAAATATAGTCACAAGTAAGCGAGAATGAACGGCGGAAATAAAGTTTGAGACTGCCAGCAAACAAAGTATATTCCCCCCCCCCCCTGGCCCGAGAGGTTGCATTCAGCCGGACTGCGGCATTTCTATCCCTGTTCTATATCCCGCAACGACGGTGGCCATCGGGGCTGTTCACTCCCCTTGTGCCTGGGCGTATCTCTGTGGACACAGAACAAGTAGGCCAAAGGGCTTCCGCAGTGGCCTTTACCGAGAGACCCTGGCCGTAGCTCTGCAGGCAGAGAAGTAGACCAGGCGAGGCATACACCTGGCCTTGAGTCTGGCCGCGGCCGTCCTGCTTACATCTCGGACTTGGACTCCTAGATTTGCCGCTGCGGGAGTATGAATCACCGTTTGGGTTGCCGTCCTAGCGTTCTGCCGCGAAATATAAATATAAATATTAATGAATACCCCTGCACCCGGCCCACCACACAAAGGACCAGCACACACGCAAAGACTCGCTGGCACGGTTCGTAGTCAGCTGGAACTTCTCGATGCTACCTGTCCTGGACAGAGCATCTTGCATGACTCATCGCTGGCGGCTATAGAGTCAGGCGGCCTTGCGTCGCCGCCCTCTCTCCTCCCTTTTGGCGTTCCATTGCTTGCCGAGGCCTCTTGAAAATCCGACAAGCACGCTACCTCGGAATCGCCGTCCAACAGACGCGCCTCGATGGAGCTTGGTCCGGAACGTAAAGACCGGTCTCGGGCTATCTGCCAGAGTCGGGGTCAAAGTCATTCCCTGCCGTTGCCGTGTGTTCTTCCTTGACAATTTGTGGAATCAGATTCCAAAAGATGAAGCACACCTTGCCGAGCGATAGGGACGACAGACGTCAGTCTACAGATCAGAACATGCCATAGCTGCTCGACCATCAAGTTGATCTTTTACTCTTGCAAGAGCATGATGCATTGCTACGTTACGGCACAAACGAATCCATGCGAGCCCTGCGACCATGCAACGAGCAACGCGCCTTTGGCGTGCCAAGGCAAGGTCCTCGCACATATGGCTGCCAGAAGATTGATGCCACAAATCATCAACAGATGCATAATCACCACCTTTTCCCGTGCCAGTAAACGCCATATGCTCTGAGATTCCATATCCAACTCATCATGTTGCTGTACTCGGGAATAGACTCCTCATTCGCGTTGCAGGACGACCAGCACTCCCATGATTCCCAGCATGGCTGTCTTGAGCCATGGGTAGTCTGTCAAGAGAATGGTGATGTAGCCCACAAAGGGCACATATGCCACCACGCTGCCCACAATGTCCTTGCGCTCGAGGTAGTTTTGCCCGCGGGCGTAGAGGTCGGTGTCGTCGGCCGCATTGTTGTCGCCCTTTGTGAGAAGCTTCGCATGTGGTCTGCCATGTTCCCCCCAAAAAGGAGTATGTGTCAGCATTCCTGTACAGGCTGGCTTTTGCTGCAAAAAAGGACCAGTGGCATGGCCCCCCAACTCACCCTTGCCCAAACTTGCGCACTACCCGGTGCACAATCGGAATGTCCTTTCCGTCCACGTCGTACACCACAATCTCGCCCACGCCGACTTCTTGAAAAAAGTTGCGGTTCCAAAGGAAGAGGAGGTCGCCTCGCTGGAACGCCGGTTCCATGGAGCCGGACAGGACGACGACAATGGGCGATGCCGAGTCTGTGACAACACACAGGCCCTTCCAGATCTGCCACAGCCACCACCCCCCCCCCAGTTGTCAGCTACCTAGTGCGCCAGCATACCACACACAAGCACACACAACCAGCGAAGCAACGCACCATGAACGCTGTCGACAAGATGAGGCCAAAGTTGAGCAACTGCGCGGCCACCTGCCGCGGATTTCCCAACAGCATTGTGCACGCCGATCGTCGACAGCAGCAGAGCGAGTCCTGTACAGCACCAGCAACCCCTTTGCGCGCAGGCAAGGCACACAAAAAAGAGTCCGAGGCAGGGGAAGGAGGGGGGTTGGCGTGGCCAAGGCGAGGTGGTCGTGATGTGGCCTTGCAGGAGGGAAGCTTTGTTGGGATGATGGTTCGATTTCGCGGCCGCTGTCCTTTACGGGACACCTTACGCCAACGGAAGCTCCTGATTGGCTGTAATTTTCCAAGTGGGCCAACGCCGCGCTGTGTTCGTGGCTAGCGGCATCTTGGAACGAGGGGCAGGCACGATTGGCACCAGGACAGCAGGGTCCTTTCTGGAAAGAGCTCTACACATGGAGGCAAAATAACTTGCTTCATTCACTGTGACATTTGGGCCCTAACTTGCTTCATTCACTGTGACTTTTCGGCCATCTCTGGCACGACATATCGCTTGCCGGACACCCACGAGTCGCCAAGGGTCGCTACGCGCCGGCGGCTGGACATGCATCGCTGCTTGCTACAAGCCCGGCCGCAGGCCACGTTTACGAATCGGGGGGGGGACGAGAAAGGGACAATTCCTCTCGGAGCATCTCACGAAGCCGAGGTTCAGACAAGACGTCATGGCAGACATACGTGGCCGTTTTTTGCGGCAGGCACTGTCAACTGCGGATACGCGGGGGAAGCTCTCTCTCTCTCTCCACCAAAGCGAGATAGCAGGCTGCTATGACGGCAGCCAGATCGCAGTCGGCCGCACCGTTGAGTTGTCACTAGACAGCGCGTGACTTTTTGTTGACAGCGAACAGCGGTCGCGTGCACACTGAGCTACAGTGAGTGGATCTGCGTCGATGACTCGCGTCCACGTCGGATGAAGGAGAATATGCGGTTTGTCATCCTTGCATCCTGACCGCCCCAAGTGGAAACAGGCCTGTCGGATGAGGGGGATTTCTGGCTTTCGCTGCCAATCTCGTGCCGAGGCGAACGGTCTGGCTCTCTCGACAGGGCCGCGATTGTCTGGTTGCGTGCAAATAGCTGTCTTCCGGTTGGCCAGAGCGGATGGCCAGCGCAGCAGCTCGGGGAGCTGAGGCTGTGCAAGGAAGCCCAGAATTCGCGCCGACGTCACGTTGGACCTATCAGCAGGCGGGCTGACCAGCAGCAGGCGGATCAGCATCGGCACCCACCACCGGCACCCACCACCGGGCACCCCAGGCCGATTTCCAGCGCAAAAGCGGCGTCTTGTGGGCAATGGGTAATGCGTGAAAGCGACGCAGCCGACATGCATCGGCTCATCGGCCTCTCGGCGTCCCGCGTTGCGTTGCCGGGATGCCGAGTTGGTCGTCATTGACCCCCCGACTCTCTTTGCTCTTTGCCGCTCCCGCCCGGCATTCGCCCCAAGGCAGACTCACCCACGTCGTAGCGGGCAGCTCGGCGCATCGCCATTCGTCGCTTCGGACGGCATCACACAAAACAGGGCTGGCCGGCCGCCTCCTCTTTGGGCGCCATATAAATATGCAGCTGCCCCTCCGCTTCCCCTCTCCTCCTCCCTCTCTTTTTTTCCTTCTTTCTTCTCCCCCCCCCACTCACAACACCAACCACTGGGTCGCAAAGGTACAACAGGATTTTATCTCCAGCCATTCATTCAAGCCTCTTCTGTGCAGATAGTCCTTCCCGGGCCCTCGTCAATCCTTTTTTGTTTGCTGTGCGTCGCTCGTTTTTCCCTTTTTATTTTATCCTCCCCCCCCTCCAACTTCTATTTCCACGGCTGGTCGCTCCTTTTACTGCCGTGTCTCTTGGCCTCGCTCGCTCCCGCAAAGCGCCAATCTACCTACTGCCTACCGATTGATTAAATTCAATATCGGCCGCTGCTCCGAAAGACACCCTTCACTCTTACCCGCCTCCTCCTCTATCACCATCCACTCTTCGTCTGTCACCATCCACTCTTCGCTCTCCTCTGCCGCCTTCCACTCCGCTCTCCTCTGCCACCGTCCGCTCTCCGCTTTTGTCTCGCCTTCTCCCACCCTACCCCCGCCTACCGACAGCATGTTCAAGCGTGCGTTTCGGTCCCATGCCGCCGCGCCGGCCTCGGACTCGCAACACCGGGTGGACAAGTCGTCGAGGATGACGAAGCGGGCCGGGACGCCTGGCACCGGGTCCGGAACCGGAGCCAGTCACGGCGGGACTTCTTCGCGCGAGACCCAGAAGAAATCGAAACTGCAACGCTCGCTCTCTCGTTCTAAAGGCGGCGAGGATGCGCTGATGGCGGACGCCCCCTCGCAACCGGTCGCGCCCTCGCCCATTGTCACGCTCACCATTGGCCGCGAGGGCCGGCTGTTTGCCGCGCACGAGGACGTGCTGTGCCAGAGCCCCTTTTTCGAGGCGCTCTGCCGCCGCAGCCCGTACCTGGGCGCTGCCGCGCACGCCGCCCACCACAACACCAGCCCGGATCCGTCCGGCACCAACACCCGGAGGATCGTCCTGCCGGACGAGGAACCCGAAGTTTTCTCAGCTGTGCTCGAGTACCTCTACAAGGGCGACTACTACCCCCGCTTGCTCCACAGCAAGTCCCGCAACTCTTGGGAGCTCGAAGACTCGACACCGCGCCACCAACACCTCCGCGGTGCCACCCCCGCCGCGTCGCCCGACGTCGGCGGGGCCCACCACGGAGGTGGCCGCACGCCTGGCGGCTCGCCCCACGCCGACGCCTCCACCCCGTCGGCCGTCGAGGCGACCGTGTACCTCTCGAGCGTGGGTCAGCACCTGCTGCGCGACACCGTCATCTACTGCGCCGCAGACCGCTACGGGCTCGAGGAGCTCAAGCGCCTCGCCCTGCGCAAGCAGGGTCTGCAGAGCGGCATCGACGTCGCCACCATCCTGCGGAGTGCCCAGTACTGCTATGCCCACACCCCCGACTCCGACAGCCGCCTGCGCGCCCACTATTTGGCCCTCATCATCCGCTGCCGCAAGACCTTTAAGAAGAGCGGCACCATGCAGGCCGAGATGGAGAAGGGTGGAGAGGGTGGAAAGCTGTTCTTCGACCTGTTTGTCGCCCTGTGCAACCACCTCGACGATGTCATTGACGCGACCAATGCCCGCACGCCCAGGACCATCTGACGGGAACGGGAGCATAGGAGAATCTCTCCCCGAGCTTCCCCTACGACGACATGCCAAACCCTTTGACAGGTATCCGGCATTCTCACAAACTGCTTTTGCTGAAGCACTTTCACACACCCAACCAAAAAAAAAAAAAAAATAACACGGAAAGAAATAAAGAAAATACGACAATGGAACAGAGATCAGCACCTGCCCTACGGGGGCCAGAAATATCGACGAAAAAAAATGCTTTATGATGTTCAACTGCTCATGTAGGCAATGAAGGGATCATGCCTGGGGATCACAGGCCGGATTGGAATGGGAATCTATGGGAACTCGGATTTGGGATGGGATTTCACACTCGGACTCACACGACACATGCTTTTTCTTACTTGCTTCTTCGCTACCCCGACACCGAGCAGAGAGGCTGGTACCGATGCTCTACTCGAATTTGTTGGTTTTTTTTCTTCGCTTGCAGCCCCCCCCGCGACGAACCGGTGAGAACGTGCGACACAGAACTCGCCTCTGGACAGAATGCCCACAGAACAGGGACGGTTGAGAGTTTTGGGGAGCAGAAAAAAAACCTGGTTTGTCATCAGATTGGAACACCATTTGGGAGTCATGCATGCTGTTGTTTTGTCTTCACTTCTTTGGAATGGTTTGGCCGACCTTTCTGGTGACTGCTTATTTTTTGCGCTTCTACTCTTTGCTTTTCCAATGATCTTTGTGCTCTGTTTCATGCATGTTTTGGGCTGGCCACGTTTTCTTCTTGGTTTCTGAGGGGAGGGGGGGGGCGAGAAGGAAGGATACGATTCGGGAAGACTCGGGGCTGGCATGCCTTGCTGAAGTGCCGGGGGAAGAGGCTGGAGGAAGACCTCAAGGTTGTCCGCTCACGTATCTTCTCCTCTCGGTTTCACCACTTGCCCTTTTTTCCGGCTCCTCCTGCCGCTCTCCTCTACGCGTTGCTTACTTACACATTGGACACATTGCGCTCCCCCCAAGTCTGTTTACGGGACGACGCTTTTCTCCTGGGTTTCTTTTCCATGTTTTCAGTCAGAAGACCTACAGTTTGTAGAATGCTCGGACGGGTCTTCTTACTCTCAAATCTCCGGGTATTCCACCACACAACATTCCCGCCCGTTTGTCTGCTTTCTCGTCGGCATGTGGATCTGGAGTCCCAGAGTTTGGCGGTCTTGATGACTGCCGAGTGGGACGTATTCACTGGGAGAGGGGGCAAAACGGGCGAGAATAGGGGGGAGGCCTGGGAAATTGTGGCGAGACAGATCTGGAAGCACACAGTGTGCTGTTCATCCTTCAGAACATATCAACCAGCCAGATTGTTTCCTCGGACAATACAACCCACTCTTCCTCCTAACCCATGACTGCCGCCTCATTGAAACAAGGCAGCTGCAGCCCCTTTGATATGCCGTCCTGACTTTTCCTGATTTCGTCTCTTTAAAGACAGTCGGCGCCGAGGCACATTAGAGCTGTGTTCGACACTCGTTAGCATGCCTCAGAAGCGGCTATTTTACACCGCCAAGATCGCCAGGCACTCTCTGCTCTGCCGGTAGGTTTTCTCGAGACCACCAGGAAAGTCTCCGAGTATCAGAGTATATGCACATACGAGTGTCGGACTGTTCAGCGAGAAGAGGTAACATGCAAGTCTTTTGTGAGTGCTTACAGTCCTAGTTGTAGCCATCTTTTCTTGCAGTTTACGGACTGCTGCTCTCGCAGACGGGTGCCTACGTCGATTCCCGTGGAGGTTTAAACGCATTGTAGATCCTTGCAAAAGTCGACGTTGCTTGGTGTAGAGTAGCAGTATCTTGTCTGTTCCAGCCCGTGCTGTACACAGAGACTGACACGGGCATGGCCACTCTTGAATATAGTGAAACGCTTGCACCCCTCGCCGACCTGGCAAGCGCGCCGTCTTGCCAACGGCTGAGACGGCTGCGAGAAGCTGTGGTGTTGTGAGGCTGCCTTTCTGCACTCCAACAGGCTTCCCATTCCAGTGGACTCGTTCTGAAACAGCCAAGTCTTCTTTACAGCCGTTTGCGTCAATGATAGCAGTCCCGTCGACAAGGCTGTGAGCTCCTGACGATGACGGCTTCACGTCCTTTACATTGTACCGGGTGTGCATACGGAGCCGTTTGCCACGGCGTGGAGATGCCGAGATAATCGCACGGCCGGGGAGGCACCACGGAGGCAAGGCTGGCAGCTTCACTTTGCCGTGTGGCGGCCGGAATGCCAAAATGCATGATGCCTTCTGTAGCTAGCGGTGAAAAAAAAGCACGCCATCTCTCCAGAAGCGAGACTAGACGATCGCCACGTGATTGTTCTTGGCCATGGATTTGCATGCGCGCAGGGCTTTGTTCTGGTGGCAACAGTTTTGACTGTACTGCGGTGTTCTCTGTTTCTGTACTGATGTGTTTCTGTGTCTGGGTCTGTGTCTGTCTGTGTCTGTGTCTGTGTCTGTCTGTGTCTGTGTCTGTCTGTGTCTGTGTCTGTCTCATCTGTCTCTCTCTGCTTCGGTTGCCTTGTCTGCAGAAGATGAGTCTTTTTATCACTTTCTGCATCTTCTTTCCAATCTGCCTTTCTAGACATGTAGGCCTGGGTTGACACGGTCTCGGTAGCCCTCCCTGGCCCTTTGTCCCCTGTCTCTTTTCCACTTCCCGCTCCCCCCTGGCTTTGGATCGGCGCCAACTGCCGCTGCGGACTACTACGTGAGGTTAGTGCCAGGCAGACGCGGCGCCGGCGGCCGCGCCTTTTTCAGCTTGAAGCTCTGCTGTGCTCTTATCTGGGCAGCCGCACAGTCTGTGGATCTCAGCTCCGGCTGTGCCTCGAGGAGTTTCCCCACCATCTTTTCTTTTTTCCAAGAGATAGCTCACCGACAGTGACTGCCCGTTTTGGACTAAGAGGCAATGGTTTTTCATAGTATGTCAAAGAGATAAAGAGAAAGAGGCATTTTTATGCCTCACTAAAAGATAAGAATTCTGTGGGCGTGGTTTCCTCTCTTCCAAGCATTTCTTTTTGTCTCTGGCCCGGATGTGACCCCCCCGGGCCTGCGGAAAAGGAGAGCAACGGGTTCCGAGCAAGATATGCTCCATACAAAGAAGAGTCTTTTTCCCAAGGAGAAGGGGTCCGATACGGCAGACTGCAGACCCGGCATAATCAGAGAGGAGAAAACGCCATTGTCTGTGCGGATCCCGGCTTCGCGGTAGCGCTTCTCGGTAGCTCCGCGCTCTGTGGAATCTGCTAAAACGGCTTGCCTCTGCGATCGACTACTCGATCTAACCTCGAGATCAGCGGCCCGGCTTAGATGTAGATTTGCTGCGAGAGCGCGGCAAGACTGCTGCTTCCCGCCACCAATCTGGCGCTCAGCAGCCGGGCCCTGGGCTAGGTCCAGGAGTTTTTTGCCGTTCCGCACCTTGCGGCAGAGCTTATCAGGCCCGACAAAGGTATAAAAGAGCATCGCCGGCTCTCCTCCTCCCCTGGCACATTGTTCCCTTGCATTACATCTACAAACCATCCCCAGCCCACCGCATCCTTCACCCACGTCACAAAGCACTCTACACTCTACACATCCACCTCGTCTCAGTCAAGATGAAGTTCTCGGTCCAGGCTGTCACGGTGGCCGTTCTCATGGCCGGCAATGCGGCGGCGGCACCCTTTTTGGGCTTCTCGTGGTTCGGCCATGTCTCGACGGGGGTCGAGGCGCCTCGTCCTCCGGAGAGGCCGCCCGTGCTGGGGCCGCCCTACACCAACACGACGGGCGGTGTGAATGCCACCGGCCCCGGTCCAGTGGGCTTCAACAGCACCAGCTCCAACAGCACCGCCTAACGCAGCTTCGGCTAGAACAAGATGGGCTGCGCGCGCACCCTTTCTCGACATCACCGTCTGAGTCAGGAGGCTTTTGGTTTGGGGTTTGGGAGTCTCGGGAGGTGACGCTTGATTTCGGGACCAGGCGTCATATGACGTGCTGGCATGTTAAATATATAGAGGGTAGAATCTAGAGTAGATTGTGAACACAAATGTTGATACGACACATTATTTCTCCCCCCCCCCCCCCAAAAAAAAAAATGGTTGGTGCCGCAGTCGAAACACGGCGGCGGTGCCGGCAGAGAGTCACGTGCGATGAGTTAGGCTCGGCCCCCACCCGTTGCAAACTCTTCTTTCTTCTACCGACTGGGCTACCTGGGCGCCCACTTTGCATTTGCAACGCCATTCCTGCTCCGCCAGTATCCCCGTCCGGCTACGCGCTGCGATCGCAGCACTAGAGCGAAGAGCATACAGAGTGTACTAGAGCGAAGAGAGAGTGTACTGGGGCGAAGAGACAATACAGAGTGCACCAGAGGGAAGAGCCAACATAGTGGGCAGGACCAAGCATTCCCATCCTGCCCGACCAGGCCGCTCAACCTTTTTGGATCCTCGCTTCGCACAGGATGGCCTCGATCACGAACCTGCCAAAAAAGTTTGCGGGCGGGCAGCCGATCCGGCCGCGCGGAGCGCACCGCATCAACCCGATCAAGGCAATCCAGGACCGCGAATGGCGGCGCAAGCAGATGGCGGCGGCGGCAGCGGCGGCGTCGTCGACGAGCAGCGGGCGCAGCGACGCGGGGGGGGGCTCACCGGGACCGGGATCGGGGCCGGGAGCATCGGCATCGACAGCGGCATCGACACAAACGGGGGGACGAACGGTGACGACGGCACGGCAGCAGTGCCCGAACAAGGCGTGCAAAAACCCCAACGTGGTGGAGGGGACGTGCCGGACGTGCGGGCGGGTGGCGGACGACAGCAACATTGTGGCAGAGGTGTCGTTTGGCGAGAACGCGCAGGGCGCGGCGGTGGTGCAGGGCAGCTTCCTGGGGCACGACCAGGGCGGGGTGCGGCCGATGGCGGGGATCGGGCACCGGCGGGTGGCGGGCAACGGGTCGGCGGAGGCGCGGGAGCGGACGCTGCGGGAGGCGCGGATGCTGATGACGGGGTACGCGCACCAGCTGAGCATCCCGGAGCACACCGTCACGGTGGGCTTCCAGTACTACAAGCTGGCGTCGGGGGCCAACTTTGTGCAGGGGCGCAAGATCCAGAACGTGGTGGCGGTGTGCCTGTACGCGGCGTGCCGCAAGTCGACGCACGCGAACCCGTGCAAGATCATGCTGATCGACCTGGCGGACCTGGTCAAGGAGGAGGTCTTCTTTCTCGGGCGCACGTTCAAGAAGCTGCTCAAGACGATTGACGTGGCGGCGCGCGACGTGCAGCCCATTTACGTCGAGGACCTCATCTTCCGCTTTGCCAGCAAGCTCGAGTTCGACACCATGACCAACAAGGTGGCCGAGACGGCCGTGCGCCTGGTGCAGCGCATGGACCGCGACTGGATGGTCATGGGCCGCCGGCCCGCCGGCATCTGCGGCGCCTGCCTGATCATGGCTGCGCGCATGTACAACTTCCGCCGCACGCCGCGCGAGGTCGTCTACATTGCCAAGGTCACCATGGCCACGCTGCAGATGCGCCTGGACGAGTTCAAGGAGCTGCCCTCGGCCAAGATGACCGTCGAGGCCTTTCTGGCCCAGGACTTTCTGTCCGAGGAGCACGACCCGCCCTCGGTCTATCGGCAGTCGGCCGAGTACCAGGCGCGCCTGCGCGAGAGGAAGCGCAAGCGCGGCGGCGGCGGAAAAAGCACGATGAGCCAGCCACCGCCGTCGACATGCGTGGATGCGGACGGGTTCGCCGTGCCGCCGGTGCCGCCGCGGAGCACCGCAGAGGGCCTGCTCGACCAGGCGCTGGCCAACGAGGACGACGGGCAGCTGGACGCGCTGGCGGCCGAGTTTGGCGATGCCGCCGCCTCTACTACAGAAGAAGGGGCCGACGCGACGGGGGCAGCGGCAGCGGCAGCGGCAGCAGCAGCGGCAACAGCAGCGAGCACGCCCGGCAGCGAGACGGGCACGCCGCAACCCTCCGACGGCCCCCGGAAACGCCGACGGGGCCCGGACGGGTCGTCATGCCGGACGCTGCCGGCTACAAGCCGGGACGCGGACCCGGACTATGTGGACGACGAGTGGCGCGCCGACGAGGAGAACCTGGAGATGGAAATCACAGAGGCCATCAACTCGCCGGGCTGCCTGGAACACGCGCGGGCGTTTGCGTCGGCGGAACAGCGGGCACAGATGATTATGATGGGGCTCGGTCACGTGACGGCGGCGGCGGCGGCAGATCCATCCAACAGTAGCAGCAGCGGCGGCGGCGGCGGCGGCGGCGGCGGCGAGGGAGACGCCGAGGGTGAGACAACACCGGCCTCAGCACCGGCACCAGCACCCGCGCCGACGGCGTCGTCGCTGGACAGCCCGGAAGTGGACGCGGGCGAGTTCGAGGACGACCCCGAGGTGCAGTTCTGCCTGCTGTCCGAGGCGGAGGCGGCGGCCAAGGAGAAGATCTGGATGAACGAGAACCGGGCGTACCTGCGGATGCGGCAGGAAAAGGAGTTCCGGGCCAAGCTGGCGGCGGCGCACGGCACCAAGAAGCAGACGCGGCGGCGGCTGAAGAAGCCCAAGATCGGCGAGGGCCAGACCAGCCCGGCCTCGACGCCGGGCGAGGCCGCCGTCGAGGCCATGGAGCGCCGCGGCTTCTCCAAGCGCATCAACTACGACGCCATGCGCCGCATGCTGGACCGCCCGCCCGGCCAGAGCCGCGCCGGCTCCTCCGCCTCGCTCTTCAGCGGCTACTCCTACAGCCAGGCCGGCAGCTCCGCCGGCAGCGTGCTGGGCGACATTGACGAGGCGGCCGGCGACGAGGACGAGGACGAGGACGACGAGGACGAGGACGACAACGACGCCGACGAGAACGGCGAGGACCCTAGTTTTGCTGACGGCGACCTCTTTGTCGAGGAGGACCCGTTTGCGGACCAAGGCGAGGAGCCAGAGTCATAGCTTTTTTGAGTAGACACGTGTATCCACTTTTGCGCAATTTTACCGCATCCGAGAATGCGCCCACTCCCCACCCATTACGTCAGCGGGCTTGGCGCCCGCAATGTCGCGTTCATGGTTTCGCCGATTGCCGACATTCGTACTCGTAATCCCAAATCGGCAGGACCGAGCCAGTTGTCTCCTTTCTCGTATTTCGACATTGTCATTCGTTTTTTGTCCACGTCTGTCGGATCTGTGCACTCGTTAAGTTGGCGCGTCGGACGAGAAAGAGACGAGCGAGAGACGAGAAAGAGACGAGCGAGAGACGAGCGAGAGGCCAGAGATAAGAGGCCGGGGAAAGACGAAAACAACAGCGGCGAAGAACAACGACAGGCGACAAGACCAGACAAACTCCCGATGCCACGGTAGAGCTGCAAGATGAGCCGTCAGCCGGGAGGGGCCCCTGGGGTCGCAGACTCACGGGGCGACCGCGTGAGCAGCAGCCCGAACTCATCGACAAACGACTCGGCCAACGGCGACGGCTCGGCCGCGGCCCCGGGCGACGGGCCGGCCGGCACAGAGGACGGCTCGGAATCGACGGTCGAGACGACGCAGACGCCGCGGCGGCGGCAGCGGCAGCGGCAGCGGCGATGGGCAGCGGCGGCGGCGGGCTGGGTGCCGTACCTCTACCACCGGCTCGTGCTGGAGCTGGTGCTGCGGCGGCACGCGCTGCCGGCGTCGCGCGACGGGCGGCACATTCCGCTGCGGCTGGGCACGGACCCGGCACGGCCGCCGGCGCTGACGGACGAGCGCACCGGGCACGCGCTGGGCTACGTGTCCAACGCGATCCGCACGTCGCGCTACACGCTGCTGGACTTTGTGCCGAAGCAGGTGCTCTTCCAGTTCACGCGCGTCAGCAACTTTTACTTTCTCTGCATCGGCATCCCCCAGACGATCCCGGGCATCAGCACCACCGGCAACTACACCACCATCCTGCCGCTGCTCTTCTTTGTCCTGCTGACCGTGGCCAAGGAGGGCTACGACGACTACAAGCGCCACCGCCTCGACAAGATTGAAAACGCCGGCCTGGCCACCGTGCTGCGCCCGGCCGGCTTCCCCAGCTACCGCCCGCCCGCGCCCGGCGTCTCGCGCGCGGCCCGGCTGCGGGCCTGGGCCGCGGCCCGTCTGGCGGCCGTGGCGGTGGTGGCGGCCCTGGTGCCGGCGACATGGACGACGGCCCCGGCCGACACCGTGGACCCCACGGACCCCACGGACCCCACGGACCCCTCCTTTGACGCCTCCGACGACAAGCCGTGCGCCGGGTTCGCCTGGGCCACGGTGCCGTGGCGCGACGTGCACGTGGGCGACGTGCTGCGGCTGCGGCGCGACGACGAGGTGCCGGCCGACATGGTGCTGCTGGCGGCCAACGGCGAGGGCGGCATGGCCTACGTCGAGACCATGGCGCTCGACGGCGAGACCAACCTGAAGAGCAAGCAGGTGCCGGCGCCGCTGGCCGACGGGCGCTGCGCGTCGATTGCGGGCCTGGCCGCGTGCGGCGCCGACGTGGTGGTGGAGGACCCGAACCCGGACCTGTACCGCTTCGAGGGCCGCATCACGGTGGACGGCGAGGAGACGCTGCCGCTGACGCTGGCCGAGGTGGTCTACCGCGGCAGCACGCTGCGCAACACGGCCCGGGCCGTCGGCCTGGTCATCAACACGGGCGAGGAGTGCAAGAGCCGCATGAACGCGAACCGCCACCCGCGCGCCAAGAAGCCGGCGCTCGAGCGCGTCACCAACCGCATCGTCTTTCTGCTGTGCGCCTACGTCGTCGCCCTCTCGGCCGGCTGCTCCATCGGCTACTACCTCTGGCACCGCCACACCGAGCGCGCCTCCTGGTACCTGACCGGCGCCACCGTGCCGCCGCACGAGATCATCATCGGCTTTGCCATCCAGTTCAACAATGTCATCCCGCTGGCTCTATACGTCAGCCTCGAGATTGTCAAGATTGGCCAGATGCTGCTGCTCAACGCCGACCTGGCCATGTACGACGCCGCCTCCGACACGCCCGCGCGCTGCAACACCAACACCATTCTCGAGGACCTGGGCCAGATCGGCTACGTCTTTTCCGACAAGACCGGCACCCTGACCGAGAACGTCATGAAGTTTCGCAAGATGAGCGTCGCCGGGACCTCGTGGCTGCACGAGGCGGATATGGAGGGGGAGGCCGAGGGGGAGGCCGAGGGGAAGGGGCAGACCGAGGGGAAGGGGCAGGCCGAGGAAAAGGGGGAACACACCAGCAAGGACGGGCCGCTGTCGCCGTCGGTGGTGGTGTCGCCGGCCCTGCCGTCCTGGGCCAACAGCCCGCGCCCGTCGGCCGACTGCCGCCCGTCGGCCGACTTGCGCCGCTCGGTCGACCGACGCTCATCGCTGCACTTTAGCTCGGCGGCCGACTGCCGCCCCTCGGTCGACCGCCGGCGCTCCTCGTCGCACTGGCGCTCGACGGCGCGCCCCGACCACGCGCAGCCGGAGCTGACGACAGACGACCTGCTCGAGTACGTGCGGCTGCGGCCGGACACGGCCTTTGCCCAAAAGGCCGTGACATACATCCTGGCCATGGCGCTGTGCCACACGTGCCTGCCCGAGCTGCAGGACGGCGAGGTCATTGGCTTCCAGGCCGCCTCGCCCGACGAGCTGGCCCTGGTGCGCGCCGCCCAGGAGCTGGGCGTGCTGGTGGTGCAGCGCTCGGCCCAGGCGACGACGCTGCGCTTCCGCCTCGACGGCCGCGCCGACGAGGTCTATGAGATTGTCGACGTGCTCGAGTTTAGCAGTCTGCGCAAGCGCATGTCCATCATCGTGCGCCGCCCCGACGGCCGCCTGTGGCTGATCTGCAAGGGTGCTGACGCCGTCGTGCTGCCGCGCCTGCGCATGGCCCCGCTGGCCCTGCAAAAGGCCCGCGACGTGCGCAAGAGCGCCGATCTCGAGCGCCAGCTGCTCCGCCGCAGCGAGCAGGCCGACCGGCCGCGCAGCAGCGTCACCATTGTGCGCAAGAGCTTGGCCGGCGGCAGCATCCGGCGCGGCGGCGGCGGCGACCCCGACAGCAACAAGGCGGGAGGAGGAGGGGCGGCGGGTGCGGCGGCGGCGGGGGCGCCGACATCGGCCACCATCTCCTTCCGGCACTCGCTGGACACCCAGAAGCCGCCGCAGGTGCGCCGTTCCGTCGACGTGATGCGCTCACGCTCGCGCCGTGGCGTCGGCGGCGGCGGCGGCTTGCGCGCCTCGCTCGACGTGGCCGTGGCCGGGCGCGCCTCCATGGACGGGCGCCGGCTGATGGTGCCCGGGGCGCTGCCGCTGTCGCCGTTGCGGCCGCTCGCTCCAATGGGGCTGTCGCCTAATTCGCATGGCCGGCCGTCGCCGGCGTCGCCGTCCTCGCTGGTCCGGCCGCCGGCAGAGGCGGCGCTGCCGGAAAAGTTTGCCTTTCTCGAGAGCGGCGCCTCTGCGGCCGACGACGAGGCCAGCATCTTTGAGCAGTGCTTCCGGCACATTGACGAGTTTGCCGCCGAGGGCCTGCGCACGCTGCTGTACGCGCAGCGCCTGATCCCCGAGGCCGAGTACCGCGCCTGGAAGACGCAGTTCCGCGACGCCGCCACCAGCCTGACCGACCGCCAGGACCGCATCGAGGCCGTGGCCGAGTCCATTGAGCAGAACCTGGGCCTGATCGGCGCCTCCGCCATTGAGGACAAGCTGCAGCGCGGCGTGCCCGCCACCATTGACAAGCTGCGCCGCGCCAACATCAAGATCTGGATGCTGACCGGCGACAAGCGCGAGACCGCCATCAACATTGCCCACTCCGCCCGCCTCGTCCGCCCGGCCTCGGACCTGTACGTGCTCGACGCCGCCAAGGGCGACCTGTCGGGGCAGCTGCTGCACATTGCCGACAGCCTGGGCTTGCCGGCCGTGTCGACGGCGGCCGGCGCCTCGGCGGCCTTGACCGGCGGCAGCCGCCTGCTGCGGGGTTGGCTGCTCCGCGTCCGGGCGCTGCTCAAGCCCTGGGCCGCGCAGCAGCCGCCGCCGCCGCCGCGCCACCACACGGTCGTCGTCATTGACGGGCACACGCTCGGCGTCATTGAGAAGCAGCAGCAGCAGCCGGCGCCAAAGTCGTCTGGAAAAGCGGATGTCGATGCCGACGCCGATGTCGACGCCACCGCCAACGCCGAACCGGACCTGCGGCAGCTCTTTTACAGCATCATCCCCGAGGTCGACTCTGTCATCTGCTGTCGCGCCTCGCCCGCCCAGAAAGCCCTGCTGGTACGCAGCATCCGCCAGGGCGGCGGCAGCGGCAGCGGCACCGCAGCCGCATCGCCCGCGCGGCGACGGCATCCCGGCCTGACGCTGGCCATTGGCGACGGCGCCAACGACCTGGCCATGCTGGCCGAGGCACACGTCGGCGTGGGCGTGTCGGGCCGCGAGGGCCTGCAGGCGGCGCGCGTGGCCGACTACAGCATCGCGCAGTTCCGCTTCCTGACGCGCCTGCTGCTGGTGCACGGCCGCTGGAACTATGTGCGCACGGCGCAGTTCATCCTGGCCACCTTTTGGAAGGAAATGTTCTTCTACACGCCCGCCGCCGCCTACCAGTGGTTCTGCGGCTACACCGGCACCTCCATCTACGAGAGCTGGAGCTTGACCGTGCTCAACACCCTCTTCACCAGCCTCTGCGTCATCGTCCCCGGCATCGGCGAGCAGGACCTGGCCGCCGACACCCTCACCGCCGTGCCCGAGCTCTACGCCTACGGCCAGCGCGGCGGCGGCCTCAACGCCCCCAAGTACCTGGCCTGGATGCTGACCGCCCTGGCCGAGGGCGTCGCCGTCTGGTTCGGCTGCTGGGCCGGCTACGGCGTCTTTGCCGTCGGCCACGACCCGGGCCTCTTTGCCCTCGGCGACCTCGTCTTTTCCGTCTGCATCATGTGGACCAACCTGAAGCTGCTGTACGTTGTCTCTTTCTCCTCTCCCTTCTCTCTTCTCTCTCCTCTCTTCTCTCTTCTCTCTCCTCTCTTCTCTCTCCTCTCTCCTCTCTTTTCTCTCCTCTCTCTCTCCTCTCTCTAACCTTTAGAATGCTCTACACCCACAACAAGACGGCCTTTGTGGTGGCCGCCTACCTCATCACCGTCAGCGGCTGGTGGGCCTGGAACGGGTTCCTGTCCACCGCCTACACGCTGTCGCCCTCGCCCTACGCCGTGCGCGGCGGCTTTGCCCACGGCTTCGGCCGCCACCTGGCCTGGTGGGCCTCTGTCGGCGCCATGCTCGCCCTGCTGGTCGCCGCCGAGTTTGGCTTCTTGGCCGTGCGCCGCAACCTGGCCGTCGCCGACGTCTGGAAGCGCTCGTCACGCAAAAAGGGCCGCCGCGGCGGCTTCCTGGCTGCCCTGTGGCCGCGCTGGCTGCCCGGTGGCACCCCCAAGAAGAGCGAAAACGACGCGTACGGCAATGGTTTTGATACCGACGACGAAGACGACGACGACGACGACGACGTCGCCGAGATGTCGGCCGACGAGCTCGACCTCGGCCTGTGGCAGGAGATGGAAAAGGACCCAGACGTCCGAGAACGCATACGGCTGATCAACAGCGCCGACGAGGCTCTCTAGCGCAGGTCTCTCTCTCACTGTGTATTTCCTCCTCTTTTTTCTGTCTGCGTTGATCTCTGGCGCACGCCTCTCTCTCGCCTGCAGCAGCAGCAGCTGTTTGTTTGCATTCGTTTCCTTGCGCGCTTGCGCCGCGTTTTCCTTTGTTCTGTACACTGTTGGATACATGGGGGACTTTTCTTGGACTTTTCTTTGTGTCGGAGATACCCGTCCGGACGTGTTTTGCGATAGAGCTGTATATATATGGACTTTCCAGCTTTTGTGTGGTGTTGTGTGTAGGTGTATGTAGAGTTGTCGGGAGGCAAGGTTCTGGCAATGCGCACAGACCTCTTAGGGTGGAAAAAACACAAACATTGCATGAATAACCAGTCCGATATGGTGTAATGGTTAACATCCGACGCTCTCACCGTCGAGCTCGGGGTTCGATTCCCCGTATCGGAGATTCTTTTTTTTAAGATAGTGTGGTCCCTTTTTTTGCTCAAAAACTTTACATACATTATAGCCTTCGCCATACTATTATTTATAGACAGTGTCTTGTAACATCACATTGATGTCTTGTGGACGGCCTTTACTTAATCCGACTGTATAATGTGATCAGCATATGCAGCGTGAGTAATATCGTTCCTTCCATTTTAGGAACAATATGTAATGTCGTTCCTTCCTCTCTAAGAGCAATTTTTACATCCTGAAAAAATTATTTCTCTCCCTTTCCCAACTTCCTGCTGCTTTCCTGCTCAGCTCGCCTTCGTTCTATCTGGAAGTTCTTGTCATTCTTCCTACACTACCTGTCTATACATTCTATCATGTCGTTCGACCTCAAGCAGCAGCTGCTGCAGAAGCTAGAACAGGCTGTAGACCGAGACGAGACGGTCGTGGCTGGGCTGATCAAGTTATTGGACACGAACTCGACGATGCTCTTTCAAATCGCCGATATGCTGAACAAGTATCCCAACACCGCCAGCAGGATGATTGAGGATGCGGCAAGTGAGGCATACCAAACAGAGCCCACCGGTCCCAACGTGACAGACCTCGAGGAGCGGCAGAGGCTTATGGCCATTTTCCGGGACTGGTGTCAATCATACGGATATCCCATGACAGTCATGGTGGTTTCTGTGTTTCTTATCGTTCCCCTCCAATCTTTACAGTCTCTTGTCGACAGCAGTACTACCTCTACTACTGAATTCCAAAATCTGCTTTTCACGTGCTCTACTAAGGCAACTGCTGTCATAAAGTCGTGTATGTTCCGTTCTTGTACACTCTTGATTTCTGCACTTACTAATGACATAATTTTACAGTTTTGGCACATGGCGGGAACCCCGGAACGCCCGCAGCATCAGCCCCGGGTACACCAAAAGGGGCAACGACAATGGCTGCGTCCACGGCACCTAATTCGCCTTTACCCCTAAGAGCTCCGCCTATGATCGCAGAAGACTCGCCAGCTGTAGGGAGCAGCTCAAAAAAAAGACATGCTACAAGCCCAGCTTCCGGCAGTCCTGCTAACAAGAAAGGCAGAAATGCACCCTTGCTAACAATACCCCCAAGTGGTGGTTCTAAATTGTCATCACCCCAAGAAAGTCCTCATACCAAGAGGCAACGCAGTGAGTCGGCGAAACAGGATGCTTACCGACGCGACGGGCATGTATGCGTCTTGTCCGGGTACGGCTATCCAGATGGAGCTCACATATTCCCCTTCTCGAGCGACGCCCTGAA
The DNA here is from genome assembly GCA_019925645.1 of Graphilbum cf. rectangulosporium. NCBI lineage: Eukaryota > Fungi > Ascomycota > Sordariomycetes > Ophiostomatales > Ophiostomataceae > Graphilbum > Graphilbum cf. rectangulosporium. Next base: position 73,702 of record JADHKI010000005.1, read on the forward strand.
AACTCAGCAGACCATGGACCTGCTGAAGACATTTTGGGGTGAAGAAGCCACCGAGACCTGGAAGGTGCAGTGCGAGAATGCCAAAGTCACAGAATCGGCCAGAAATATCATATGCCTGTCAAAGCATATGCATTACCTGCGGGGCCAGGCGCGGTTCGCTCTGAAGCCGCTGCGAGATCCTCGGGCGGAGATGCGAAACGAAGTCTGGGTACAGTTCCACTGGCTTCGCGCGGGGATTCACAAACCAGACGCCGCTGTCAGTCCTGCAGCAGATATTGGCCTCGTGATGGACCAGATGGCAGGCCTAGACGAAAACAATGGCTTCGCCGTCGGCGGGAGCAATGACACTGGGAACTATCGCGGCAAGAACGGCACTCTCGCGCATCGCCGCAGCGGTGCCCGCATCGAGACGGGCCAGGTGTTTGTCATCAAGGCCGATAAGGCTGACAGCCTGCCGTCACTTGATCTCTTGGAACTGCAGTGGCATCTGACTCGCCTGGCCGCTATGTCGGGGGCGGCCGAAGTGTACAAAGATCTGGATGGTTCTGAGGATGACGATGACGCGGACTTGGTGAGTTCGTACCATGAAGTTGACGCGGACGACGACGTTGAGTCGTTGCAACTGGAGGACAACGATACGACTGATGATGGTATACCCGCGAACACTCCCTATTAGGAACGGGCGAGAGGGCACATACTTCAGCATATTTAGTTTGTATCTTCTTTGTTGTCCTTGTAATGCATCTGTTTATTATTCTGTTCTCACGGTATCAAGTTATATAGCAACAAGATACTGAGCTTCGCATTTGATGTATCGTGTCCTGTAATCATTTTACCACAGCGTTGAAATGAGAGAGTCTGTGTCTTGCAAAAGCCAAAGAGTATGTGAGGCTTCCGTGTATCAGCTGTGAACCGGGTGATTCATCATGGCAGTACTGCTTGTGGATGGAGAGATCCATGGCGTGGCATATGCACAAAAGCACTTGTGTAAACACAGTCACTGCCATCTATGAAACTACGTGTCTAAATCTACTGCGTTGGCCTGCTGTTTGTGTCCAGACACATCATGGAGTAACATTGCTCAAAAACTATAAATACCGCCTCTGCAGCCTCTTTTGTTTCCTTCTCTAAACAAGCATCAAACAAGAATCTAAAATCAGCAATAAAAAGAACCAAGCAACCCCGCAAAATAATCAAGCCGCCAATATGAGCGACCTCGAGCCCAACGCGAAACCCGACCCGGTCCCGGTCCCGGCTCCGGTCCCTGCCCCGGCCCCGGCCCCGGACTCGACACCGCAGACGGCGCCCGGCGACGACAAGGGCAAGACCAAGCCGGACGAGCAGAGCAAGACACACAAGAACTAGAGGCGGCGCCGGATCCAGCAGCATGTTCTAGACCCCGTGCTGCGTCCTGGGCGGCCTGGCGATGATAGAGAATACAATCATTTGCCCATCTGTCGTGTTCGTACTGTGCAGAGTGTTCAGGCGTGAAGCTGCATAGATCAGCTGCTGCTGCGCGCATCAACGGCTGGTTGACCAGGGCAACGGAGCAGTCGAATCAAAATGTTTGCGCAAATATAGTGCCCTTACTAACACTAGAGTTGAGGGCTGTAGTCGTCCTCATCGTCCTGGTCCCCGTAGTTCTCCTGGTCCTCGTCGTAATCTCCCTCGTCATAGTTGTCCGCGTCATTCATGGAAACGTCGTCCTCGGTGTCGTTGTCGTAGTCGGCCAGAGAAGCAGGAAATTCGCTGGGGGGGTACGGCTCGGAGTCGGTGCCGCCCACGTGGTCCGTGGTGACGGTGTGGGCCATGAGGGTCTGGAAAAAGGCGCGGAGCTCGGTGTCCGAGTACTGCTGGCGGTCGCGGGCCTGGCGGTCGCCCTGGTGGCCCTCGCCGGGCGGCAGGGGGGCAAGCACGCGCTGCACGACGGCGCGCAGCTCCTGCAGCGAGATGCGGTCGGCCACCTTGTGAGCCATCATGCGGCAGATGCAGTTGCGCAGCTCGCGGTCGATGCGGGTCTTGCAGGTATCGCGGTGGGCCACCAGGCTGGCATAGGTCCAGAGCCAGCCGGTGCCGGTCTCGGGGTTAAAGGGCGTTCTGTTCTCGTGCTGGGTCGTCTGGGCGAGGGCGTCGTCTATGGCGGCGGCCTGGTCGTTGCCGGGGATGCCAATGTAACAGAGTATCGGCACGGGGGGGAAGGGGCCCTGCTGGCCAAAGATGACGCTCTGCATGATCTGCGGGCTGTCAGCATGGGCGCACGAGAACGAGATCGGGGGCTGCTTCCGCGCTTACCTGTCTGGCCTGCCAGACGTTCATGGGGCTGCCGTAGTTCCCGGCGTTCCAGCCCCAGGGAATGTTGGCGAGGTCGACATAGTAGGGGTTGCCGACGCAGTACTCCCACTCCTCGGTGAATTGTTCCTGGCGGTCAGCAGAGGGTTCCGCAAGTTTTAAGAACAGAAAGAGAGAACACGTACCGGAGCCAGGTGTCCAGCCTTTCCGGTCGAGCGGCGGGCGTACATGCGCCAGCTGACAGGTTAGCCGTGGTCTCGAGTCGGGAGCCGGGTTCACTTACTCGTCGACCAGAAACTTCTTGTCGACAACGCGGGAGTAGCCGAGGTCGCCAATCTAGCACGGGTGTCAGCGTGGGCAGATGCAGAGGCCAGGGGCGAGAAACGCACCATGTACCGAGGAAGGCCGTTGTCGGAGCAGCCCTCTGAAGAGATCAAGACTGAGGCGTCAGTGGAGGCAGCAGAGGAGAAGAGGGAGGAAAAGAGGAAAAGATGAGAAGAAAGAGGAGAGGAAAGAGAAAGGAAAAGAGGAGAAGAAAGAGAAGAGCTCACTGTTGTTGGGGTCGAGATCGAAGTGGACCACGTCGCTGCGGGCCGGCGGCTGCCGATACTCCCTGATGGGCTCGTTGACGAGGAGCGGCACCTCGTCGCGGCCGCTGGCGCGGGCGCGGGCGCGGGCCTGCTCGCGCAGCCGCGCATACTGCGAGCGGTCGCGGGAGGGCGGGTATTTCAGGGCGATGCAGCCCTGGGTGACTGGGAACGTCAGCGCTGTCGAACGAAATGCTACAAGAAACAAAGAGAATGCTAGAAAAGAGCCACTCACGGCAGCCGAGGAGGTGCCAGAGGCCGCGGGTCGGCAGGAACATGCTTGGGTGCAGGCCGTGGATGCGGGCGACGAGCGAGTGCAGGCTGCCCATGTCGGCGTACTGGGTCATGCACAGGGTGTCGTCGTTGTCGACGGCCGTGTAGTCGGAGCGGGGGTTCTGGTCCTGGGCGCGGAACACGTCCAGGGCGCGGGCCGGCTGCACGACGTGATTTGCGCCCACAAACATCTACAGACTGCGGTCAGCGGACGGCGGAGGACTGTGAAAGAGAGGAGGTGAAGAGAGACAAAGACTCACCCGCAGGTTCTTCTTCTCGTCGACGGCGGCCTGGAGGTCGTCGATGTTGGTCGAGGCCTTGACGACGAAGCGGAAGGGCTTCTGGGGGTTGCGGCCGGCGGCCTCAAACAGCGCGGCCACGCCCTCGCCGCCCTCGCCGAGGAAGCGGCGGAAGCGGAGGCCGACCGGCCGCAAGCGCCGGGCCACGCGGTTCAGCGCCGTGCGCGTGCCGCCCGTGTCCGGGCCCGTGGCGCGCCGGAAGGCCGCCTCGTTGGACATGCTGAGCCGCCCGGCCGCGCTGCCAATGGGCAGCCGCAGGATGCCGCGCGCCGCCGAGATCTGCGGCCGCGCGCCGCGCTCCCGCACGCGCTGCCACAGGCTCTGCGTGCTCGCCAGCTCGAGCCCGCGCCACCGGCCCGGCACCGGAAAGACGTACTGGCAGCACTCGCGCATGCGCGCCTGCCGCTCGCTCGGCCGCTCCGTCCCGTTGCCCGTGTACACGTTGAAGTCGAGCTCGTCGCCGTCCCGGTACGCCTCCATCTTGTAGCGCATCTTGCGCCGCATCAGCTCCGTCCGGTCCAGGCTGGCATACACTTGCTCGTAGTTGACCGGCGGCGGTGGCGGGCCGACCGGCTGTTGCGGAGGAGGCGGAGGGGGCGGAGGTGGCGGGGGAGGAGGCGGAGGGGGGGCGGCCGGCTGCGGCCAAGGCTGCGCCAGATTGTGCAGCAGCTGGGCCTGGCCGTACATGTTGAGCGCTCCGGCCGCCAGGTTGGCAAAAGCCAGTGGGTGCAGCGGGAATCCGTTGTACATGTTAGCAGCTGTGTGATGGCTGTATAATGAGGTGTATAATGTCTGATTTGCAGGAAGTGTAGATTGTTTGATTTGCAGGAAGTGTAGATTGTTTGATTTGCAGGAACTGTAGATTGTTTGATTTGCAGAATATAATGCTTGTCTTGCTCGGCAGAGTCGATCTGTGTGTGCTTGTTTCTGCCATGCTCGGGGTGAACAGCCTGTTCTTATAGAGGCCGCGTCAAAGAAGCCGTTTCTGGTACGGACAAAGTCGCTCGCGTCTTTGTAAGGCGTCTTTGAATGTTGATGCGGCAGTGCGCGCCTTTGATGCCGGGACAAAAGAGTCTGAAAGACCCGGCGCTCCAACCCAGTCCGTGACACTGAGCGCATTCGATCGCCCTGACAAAGGCCGCCAGGTCTGTTGCCAATGGGCTCTCGTCCTCTGGTCGCAGCTCACTCTCTGTCTGCCAGAGTGAACGAGCTCACCCTGATCACCTCATTGATGATCCACCCAAACTCTGGCTCTTCCTTTGTGACCGTTTCGCTTGTGCCGTTCTCGTACTTGATGTGCACGTCTTGGGCCGACTCGACCGCCCGGATCGCCGGCGCGAGCACCTCCACGTCCCAGGTATCCTGGTCCATCACGGCAACAGTCGGGATGGATATCGTGAACGTGGCCAGGTCGACGCACAATATCTGGGCCTTTTGGAGGAAAACGGCCCAGTCTGGCGCGAGGGTCGCACGAATCGAGCAGATGAGGTCAAAGTCGGGCACGCCGACGAAAATGTGCCGAATAAACGCAGCGTTGCGGCTGCCAATGTTCTCGAGGAAGTCCAGCGACGGTATGATGGAGCCTACATTGACACTGAAGCGGTTTTCCGAGTAGAAGATCGAGGTGGCTTCGGCGTGGATCATCCTGCTGGTCTGCAGGAGCCCCAGTGCAAGGCACGACGGCGGGAACCCTTTGAACCCGACCATCTCAACGGGCTGGTCCCAGACCAGGCAAAGCTTGTATATCCTGTTTCTGATCTCGCCCGGGAGGCGGAGAATCCCACTCGGCGGCTTCTGCGGCTTCTGCGGCTTCTGCTCTGCTGGATGTGTCTTTTTCCTGCGCTTTCTAGAGTGTTGGTCCATCCTGTATGGAATCAGCGGCGACTTTGTGGCACTTTTTCGTTTCGCACGACAAAATTCGTCGGCCTACCACGGAGGGATGCTTGAAGACGGAGGGATGATAGAAGACGGAGGGAGGATAGAAGACAGGATGATAGAAGACAGTCTCTCCTTCACCGCATTTCATGCAGAGCCACCCCACTTTCCGACACGGTCACTGCTTCCCGATTGGGAACATCCTCGAGCACTGGAAACATCTTTGGGAAGCATCTGAATTCTACTCAAACATCTTTGAGCATTTCAGCTGGAATCATCTTTGGGAAACACCTAGAAGTTCTGAAACATATCTGAGCAACTCCACCAGGAAACATCTTTGAGCAACGTATGCGAGTCAGACACACACGGAACACGCAGTCGAGAAGGCCCTGGGCGTGATGCAGCGCACAAAGTTGTAAGCTGCATTTTCGTACAGCTGGTCTATCCGAACGACGTGAGCAGCACGAAGCCGTACAGCCCGGTCCAGCATCTAGCCGAGATGATGGCGCTGCTCGGCCCTGTCCCGGACGCCCTGGTCCAGCGGGAGCGCCAGATGCGGCTTTGGCGGTGGAGCCCGGCCGCTCGCAACGCCCAGGGCCGGCTGTGCAACAGTGCGGCGGAGTATATTGACGGGCCTTGTTCACCGAGCAAGGTATGTCTGGCTGGCGTGCTGGCTCGACCTGACTTGGACAGCCAAAACGCTCAAAGAGGATGCGTGGTTTACGGCCAAGCTTTGACTTTCATCCGCCAATCACACAGTCCTTCTTACAAGCCAAACCACACAGACCATATCAAACACTGACATCAACACGAGAACGAACACAGTCCCTCAGCTCCTGCGGCTCGCCCGGCATGCGGGGCGAGTTGCCCTGGTCGGTGTCTTTGCGGGACCAGGCCCATTTGGCGGCGAGCTCGGCGTCGAGGGTGCCCTGGATGGAGTCGACGACCTTGTCGCCGATGATGGGCAGGAACTTCCAGGCGTGGGCGGAGCCGCCGGTGGCGACGTGGACGCCGCGGATGCGCGGGTGCGGCGCGATGATGAAGTCGGCAGAGGGGGTCTGCGAGAGCCTGACAAGTCAGTGCCGGGTGTCCCGAATGGAAGAAGAAAAATGGAAGAAGAGATGGAAGAAGAAAAAATGGAAGAAGAAAAAACGGAAGAAGAAAATGGAAGAAGAAAAAATGGAAGAAGGAGCACTCACCAGCAGAGCTTGGTGCGGTCAAAAGGGCGGTCGGCCAGCTCGGGCATGAGCTCGCGCAGGTTGTCGCGCAGGGTGGCCTCGGCCTCGGCCGGGATCTCGTCGGCCGGGTGGGTTTCGGTGGTGCGCGGCAGCGACGTGGTCAGGGTGCGGGCGGGGTCCTCGGGGTGGGGGACGGTGACGGTGTTGCAGTAGCCGGCGGAGCGGCGCAGACACTTGATCTCGCCGTTGTGGGGCGGGAAGATGTTGAAGCCGGTGCTGAGGTTGGTGGTGATGGCCATGTGGCGCCAGCGGGCCACCTCGGCGTCGGTCAGGCGCAGCCAGGCCACCTCGATGGCCGAGGCCCGCGTCCAGCCCTCGAGCAGCACCAGGCGGCCGGACCAGGCGCCGGCCGCGACGAGGACGAGGTCGGCGCTCAGCTCGCGGCCGTCCTCGAGCTTTACGCCAGTGGCGCGGCCGCCGGAGCCGGAGCCGGAGCCGGAGCCGGTCGTGATGAGGCGCTCGACAGCGACGCCGCAGCAAAAGGTCACCGAGGGCTGGGCACAGCAGCGCTCATAATAGATGCGCGCGCTCTCGCGGGCGTCGATAAAGGCGTCGGCCAGGTTGCAGTAGCCGCGGTTCCAGCGGCGGACGCGGCCGGGCAGGGCGTCTTGGGGCACGAGCTCGGCATCGGGGCCGTGGATGCGGCGGAAGACGTCGGCGGGCGAGTCCATCTCAACAACTAGGCCGGGGTCGCTGCTGCGGCGCACGTTGTCGAGGCCGGTCTGCCAGTTGTCGTGGATGCGGCCGGGGCGGCCGTCGGTGACAAAGGACATGCCCTGGCGAAAGTAGTGGCGGCGCAGGTCCGGGTCCTGCTCGATCAGGGCCTGGGCCTCGGCGGACAGGCGCGCATAGAGCGGGTCGGCATAGTCGGAGCGGATGCAGCGCGTGGTGTCGACGCTGGTGCCGTCGTGGACGGGCGGCGTGAGCCGGTCGACGACGGTGACCTGCGAGGCGGGATGGCGGCGGGCCAGGGCCAGGGTCGTGGACAGGCCAAAGATGCCGGCGCCGACGATGATGATGCGGGGAGGAAAGGGTTCTGCCATGGTGGGTGACCGAGTTCCGAACGGTGAGTTGTGTGCTGTCTTTAAAGGGCAGATATCCGACGAAGCGGAGCGAAGCGGAGCGATACTGCAGCGACGAGATAAGCGGACAACGGCCGACGCGTCGGAGCAAGGCCGCGCAGCGTTGCAGCAGCAGCAGCTTATCGAGGGATATATGAGGGAGGAGTGTTCTTTGGCCGAGTGGCCGACCAGCAACTGTCGACATCATGGCGGACCGGCAAACCATTGACTCCATGGCGGACCTGATCAAAACGCCTTCTGTGAGGCTGTCGGACGGGGCCCCGGACCACACGGCCAACGAGTTTCCGTCGTCGGGTGTGGTGGAGGCCGCATCGGGGGCGGCCGAGGCGCCGTCCGGGACCGAAACAACCAAGGAGGAGGAGGCGGCGCTTGTCCGGCGCATCGACCTGCTCCTGATGCCGACGATCTGGGTGCTGTACCTGTTTTCGTACGCCGACCGGACCAAGTAGGTGACGCTTTGAAGCCGTGCAAAAAGTGCGTGACATGACTGACCTCTCGAAAGCATCGGCAATGCTAAGGTGGCGGGCATGGCGGTGGACCTGGGCCTGACGTCGGGGCAGTACTCGATGGCGCTGGTCATCTTTTTCATATCCTACGTGGTGTTTGAGGTGCCGAGCAACATGCTGCTGGCGCGGTCGCGGCCGTCGCTGTACCTGCCGGCGCTGATGATCTGCTGGGGCGCGGTGACGTGCTGCATGGCGGCGGTGCGCAGCTACGGGGCGCTGCTGGGGCTGCGCTTTGTGCTGGGCATGCTGGAGGCGGGCTTTGCGCCGGGCGTCATGTTCCTGCTCTCGTCGTGGTACAAGAGGGCCGAGCAGGCCAAGCGCTTTGCCGTTTTCTACTCGGCGGCGGTGCTGTCGGGCGCCTTTGGCGGCATTGTGGCCGGCGCCATCACGGGGCACCTCAACGGCGCGCGCGGCCTCGCCGGCTGGAAGTGGCTATTTGTGCGTGAGAGGGGGGAGGGGAGAGAGAGGAAGAGAGAGAGAGAGAGAGAGAGAGAGAGAGAGAGGGAGAGAGAGGGAGAGAGAGGAAGAGAGAGGATAAGAAAAAGCTAACGGCAGATCGTCGAGGGCGCGGCCACGATAGCGGCGGCGGCCGGGGCCATGTTCGTGCTGCCCGACTTCCCGGCGACGACGAGGCGGCTGGCGGCGGCGGAGAAGACGCTGGCGGTGCAGCGGCTGGTGCTCGACCACGTGTCGTCACGGGTGGACGGGCCGGGGCTGACGGCGTGGGAGGCGCTCCGGGACTCGCTGGGCAACTGGCGGACGTGGCTGCTGACGCTGGGATACATGGTAGGTCCTGATGGCGAGAATGAGAGGCCCTGATGACGAGAAGGAGAGGCCTTGATGACGAGAAGGAGAGCCCCTGACTGATGCTGACACGGACAACGGCAGGCCCTGGGCGGCTCGGCGACAATGTCGTACTTTTACCCGACGCTGGTGGCCGGGCTGGGATACACGGGCCAGAAAGCGCAGTACAGTGGGTTCTTTGACATGGACACGTCTGCGGACGGCGAGGCGAGGCTGACCAGCAGTGACGGTGCCGATCTACGCGGTGGCTTTCGTGGTGGTGCTCGGCACGGGCTACTGGAGCGACCGGGTCCCGGGCGTGCGCGGGCTGACGATTGGCGCGCTGGTGGGCGAGGCGACGGCGTGCAGCGTGGTGATGTGCGCCGTGTACGGCTTCACGGCGCGCTACGTGCTGCTGGTGCTGATGGCGTCGGGCCTGCTGGCGGCCAACGCGCAGTCGCTGGCCTATGCGTCGTCGACCTTTGCGCCGATGCGGCCCGAGACGCGCGCGGTCAGCCTGGCCGTCGTCAACGGCCTAGCCAGCCTGTCGCAGATCTACGGCGCCTACCTGTTCCCGGCGGGCGACGCGCCCAAGTATCTCGTCGGCTTTGGCGTCATCTCCGGCCTCGGCTTTGTCTGCGCGGCGAGCTACACGGCCTCGCATGTGCTGTTCCGGCGGTTTCCGATGTGAGGTGGTGGTGTGGAAGGTGGTGTGGAAGTGTGGTGGAAGTGGTGTGGTGGTGTTGTGGAAGTGGTGTGCAAGTGTGGTGCTGTTGAGAAAGTGTGAGTGTCATTGGGTGAGTTGGGAGTGCGTACTTGCGGCAGTGATGTCAGTGAGTAAGCAAAGCCGTGCTGACCACGTTTACCAGATTTGAGCACTGCGAGCGGCCAAGTTGCACTTTACCTTTGACATGGACGAAAACAAGACTGAAAACACGGCTGAAAACACGGCTGAAAACAAAGCCGGTAACAAGACCGAGAACAAGGACGAAAACACGGCTGAAAACAAGACCGAAACCAAGACCGAAACCAAGGCTGGCGAAGCCGACAAGACGGGCGGCGACGGCAAAGCAGACAACCAAGGCGCGGCTGCGCTGCACAGGGCGTACAACAAATACCACATCAAACCCACCATGGGGGATTCGGGCGAGGCCGGGGCCGGGCGAGGGCGCGGAACAGAAGCAGAATGACGGTTAGAGACGAGAGGTTGATTCGGGCAGCGGCACGTGCTTTGCCTGCGAATCGGGCGATGTACTCTATCAAGTGCGATGTTAAGTGGGCGATGTTAAGTGGGCGATATACTCCCTTTAGTGGGCGATGTACTCTCTTTTCTATGATCCATCTGTGGGCGATATACTCTTCCCTTCGTCGTCACATGACGCGTACGCAATGCCCCTGACCCGCCTCAAACAATGGTTTTGGCCGCGTGCTCTGCTCTTGTGGCGCGTCAGCTTGCTCGTTCAGCCCCATCCATCTTTGATCCGCCATTGCTTCTTTTGTCGGCGGTGCTATAGCTGGTCGACCCAGTATACATACGATTGTCGCCACAGCCACGATGGCGCCCGCGCAGAGCGACGGCGGCGCGCCGTACGATCCACCGATCCCGACGTACAGCGAGGCCATTTCGGCCGGCTTTGGGGGCTCGGGGGGTTTTGGGGGCCCTGGGGGCCCGGGCGGTTCGGGCGGTTCGGGCGGCGGCGCGGCGGCACGGCACGGCCGGGCCGGGTCGCTGGCGTCGCCGTCGGTGGCGGATCCGCTGTCGCCGATGGGGGAGGCCTACTACGCGCCGGAAAACGAGAGCCGCTCGCTCCTGCGGCGGCCGCACCGACGGACGACGTCGTCGACGAGCCATACCGGCGGCGGCGGCGGCGGCGGCGGCAGCAGTAGCAACGGAGGCCGGCGCAGATCGACGGGATTCCGCCCCGTCACGGTGGAGACGGACGACGAGGACAGCACATGGAGCTCGTCGGACTCGGACAGCGGCGGCGGCGGAGGCCGACACTCCCGCTCGCGGCGGCCGAGCGAGGCAGACTATGTGCGGCGGGAGATGGAGGAGCTCGAGGTGGAGGACCCGCTGAGCGGCGGCGGCGGCGGCAACAGCCGGGCGGGGGGCCGGGCGTCCCTCTTTGGCAAGGCGATTGGGTTTTCGCTGCCGCGGTGGAAGTGGAAGTGGCGGATCACGATACCGCAGTGGGGAGGAGGGGCCGGGGCGGCGGCTGCGGCTGCGGCTGCGAACAATACGGGCGCGGTCCCTGCCGACGACGGAACAAGCAGCCGGCGGCGGTGCTGGCCGGGGCGGCCGGGGTGGCCGGGGTGGCCGGGGTGGCTGGGGTGGCCCGGGTGGCCGCGACTGCCGGGGCTGCCGTTTGCGGTGGTGGGCCGGATGCTGGCGGTGGCGCTGATCCTGGGGTTTGTGTACCTGCTCTTCATGAGTGACCTGTTCTCGGGCCTGTCGCGGCGGCTGGGCAGCCAGTCGTTTGACCCGGAGAGCGTGCGGATGCACATCCAGGCGAGCGTGGACGTGGAGCGGATGCGCGGCTGGACGCGGCACTTTGCCAGCTACGCGCACCTGGCGGGCACAGAGGGCGACTACGCGCTGGCGGTGGACGTGAAGAATCTGTTCTTGCAGGCGGGCCTCGAGGGCGTGGCCGTGGACGAGTACAACGTGTACCTCAACTACCCCCGACCGGGCGGGCGGGCGGTGGAGGTGCTGGGAGGGCCCGACGGCAGCGAGGTGGTGTGGACGGCGAAGCTGGAGGAGGACGACGCGGACAGCGCGGCCGGCGGGCCCGGATCTGAAAAAGCCGAGACGGCCGGGACGGCCGGGACAACGGCCGGGAAGGCGGGCCACCCGACGCTGGCGTTCCACGGGCTGTCGCAGACGGGCACGGTGCAGGGGCCACTGGTGTACGCCAACTACGGGCGGCGCGAGGACCTGCAGCAGCTGCGGGCGCGCGGGATCCGGCTGGAGGGCGCGATCGCGCTGGTGCGCATCGAGGCCGGGGCGGCGGCGGGGGGGCCGGCGGGGCCCGGCGCGGACCAGGCGGCCAAGGTGCGGGCGGCGGCGCAGGCGGGCTTTGCCGGCTGCCTCATCTACACGGACCCGGCGGACGCGGGCTTTGTGCAGGGCGCGGTGGCGCCGGACGGGCGCTACTACCCGGCGGACGCGGTGCAGCGCGGGTCGGTGGCGCTGACCAGCCTGGTGCTGGGCGACGTGCTGACGCCCGGCTGGCCCAGCAAGAAGGCGACGCCGCGCCTGGCCCCCGACGAGGCCACCGGCCTGGTGCGCATCCCCAGCCTGCCGCTGGCCTGGCGGGACGCGCAGTACCTGCTGCAGCAGCTGCGCGGCGCCGGCCAGCGCGTGCCGCCGGCGTGGGAGGGCGGCGTGCCGGGGGTCGAGGAGTGGTGGACGGGGGGGGCCGCCGGGGAGGCGGGGGGCGCCGCCCGGGACACCTCCGGAGAGGCCGGGGCCGCCCGGGACACCGCCCGCCCCCCCCCCCAGGTCCGCCTCCGCAACGACCAGGACGTGGAGGCGCAGCAGCCGATCTGGAACGTGCACGGGCGCATCGTGGGCGTGGAGCAGGCGGCCAAGAAGATCATCATCGGCAACCACCGCGACGCCTGGACGCTGGGCGCGGCCGGGCCGCACTCGGGCACGGCCGTGATGCTGGAGACGGCGCGCATCTTTGGCGAGCTGCTGCAGCGCGGCTGGCGGCCGCTGCGCACCATTGAGTTTGTGTCGTGGGACGCGGGCGCGTACAACCTGGTCGGCTCGACCGAGTACGTCGAGAACAACCTGGCGGCCCTGCGCGCCGACGCGCTGGCCTACCTCAACCTGGACGCCGCCGTCTCCGGCGGCCGCCTGCGCGCCGCCGGCTCGCCGCTCTTTGCCAAGCTGCTGGCCCAGGCCATGAAGCGCGTCGCCGACCCGCACACCAACGCCTCGCTGCACGACCAGTGGGCCGCCCAGGCCACCGTCCTCGACATGCTCGGCGCCGCCTCCGACTACGCCGCCTTCCAGGCCCTCGCCGGCACCGCCTGCCTCGACCTGCGCTTCGACGGCGGCGCCGGCGACGGAACCGCCGGTGCCGGTGCCGGAGCCGGAGCCGGTCCCGGCGCCGCCCCCGCCACCTTCCCCGCCCACTCCGCCTACGACACCGCCGACTGGCTCGAACGCGTCGCCGACCCCGGCTTTGTCTACCACGGCCTGCTCGCCCAGCTGCTCGGCCTCGTCGCCGTCGAGCTTGCCGACCGCCCCGTCATGCCCTTTGACATGACCGCCTACGCCGCCGCCCTCGCCCTCTGGGTCCAGGACCTGGTCGCCTGGGTCCAGGCCCAGGCCCAGGCCCAGGCCCAGGGCGCCGCCGCCGCCATCGACCTGCGCCCCCTGCAGTTTGCCGCCGACGTCGTCGTCGCCGCCGTGCGCGAGTTTGAGCACTGGGAGCGCATCTGGGAGGGCCAGGTGCTGTCCTCGGGCGGCTGGGAGCCCAACGGCCTCGGCCGCGAGCGCGAAGAGTACAACAGCCGCATGGGCCAGTTTGACACGGACCTGTTGGACGCCGAGTTTGGCGGAGGAGTGAGTTTTTTTTTTTTTTTTTCTTTTTCTGTCTTTTTTTCTTTCTTTCTTTTTTTCTGTCTTTTTTTCTTTCTTTCTTTTTCCTTTCTTTTTCTTCTTTTTTTTCTCTTCCTTTTTTTCCTTTCTTTTTCTTCTTCTTTTTCTCTTCCTTTTTCTCCTTTTCTCTTTCCCTCTTCTCTCCTAACCCCTCTAACCCCCAGGTCCCCAATCGCACCCAGTTCAAGCACGTCGTCTTCGCCCCCAAGCTCTGGGCCAGCCACGAGTGCGAGCTCTTCCCGGCCGTGCGCGACGCCGTCGCTGCCGGCGACTGGCCGCTGGCCAACGCCACCGTCGCCAAGATCGCCGGCCTGCTGCAAAAGGCCGCCGCCAACCTGATTGCCTGATTTGTTTGTATATTGCTGGAGTTTTGTGTGGGAGGCCTGCCATGTTGCATCGCCCGGCGTTCCGGTCTGCTTTTTGGCGCGTCCATTCGCATACGTACATATACTGTTGATTTGCATATGTACATTAGAGCTAAGCGTTCCTACGTGTCTACGCCGTGCCAACACTGTGCCTAGACTGTGTCTACACCGTGCCAGTACTGTGTCTATACAGTGCATACCTTGTGCCACCACCCTACTTCGGCGTCAACACCACCCCCTCGTACTCCTTGCTGCGGATCAGCTCCAGCGTGTGCATAAAGTGCTTCCGGCTCGCCTCGATCGCCGCCGACTCCTGCGCGCTGCCCGCCAGGTTCGAATGGATCAGCTCGATCAGGCCGTTGAGGTACTTGGTCGTCACCTGCGCTGTTAGTCGGCCGTCTGCCACCACACGGCTGCCCCCGACTTACCGATTCGTTCTGCTGGTCAAAGTAGTACACGTAGCGGTCGAGAATCTCCACAAACAGCTCGATCGACGTCGCCGTCTCCATGCACGAGTCCGCCACCCGCAGCGCCCGCTGCAGACACTCGAGCACGCGTTTGCCGTCGCGGTAGAGCTGGTTGTCAGAAGGGAAAGGAAAGAGTAAAGGAGAAAAGGGTAAAGGAAAAAAGGGGGGGAAAAAGAAAGAAAAAAGAAAAGAAAGAAAGATGAAAAGAAACAAAAACCCACCTCCTTCTCGTCCGTCTCGCCCTTGGCCGCAATCGGGTTCGCCCACCACAAATGGCTCGCCAGGTACACGGCCCGGCTCTGCTCCGGCTTGCGCAGCAGCTTGCTCGCGTGCTGCGCGCACTTGGTGATGAGCGTGTCGTAGTTCTCGCGGCCAAAGTTGCGCGTCTGGTGCAGCACCCCGGCCATGACGCACACCGCCTGGAACTGCGCCTTGGAGTCCGACACCGCCTCCTCGTACACCGTAAACGCCTGCGCAAAGAACTCGTACGCCACCTCCTCGAACCCCGTCATGTCCGCCGTCTGCCCGCACAGGCAGAACAGCCGCAGCGCCAGCTCCGCCCCGCTGCCCGTGCTCACCCGCGCGTACAGCGCCGACACGACCGCGTGCAAGAACTTGAACAGCGTCGACGACTGCGCCGCCCAGTTGTCCTCGTAGTGCTCGCGCGCCTTGAGCCCCCGCGCCAGCTTGACCCCCGCCGTCACAATCGCCGGCGTCGTCAGCCGGATCCGCTCGTTGCCCTCCGCGTACGCCTTGCGCGTCATCTGCAGCAGCCGCAGCTGCGTCTCGTTGTCCTCCGCCCGCAGCAGGTGCACCAGCCGCGCCAGCCACCCCTGCTCCTCCAGCGTCTCGTCCGTCTCAAACGCCCGGCCCCCGCCGCCGCGCCCTTGCGCCACCACCACACCCCCCGGGTAGCCCGCCTGCGGCTGCGCCCCCTCCGTGATGAGCACCCGCAGCACCCGCAGCACGTTTTCCAGCTGCTCCGTCGTCCGGATCGCCGTCTGCTTCTTCAGCAGCGCCCGCGCCACCTCGCCCGCCACCGCCCGCCGCGTCGCGTAGCTCTGCGCCTGGAAGAGCGCCACGTACGTCGGCAGCGCCAGCGCCGTGAAGATGGACACGTAGTGCTTCAGCGGCGCCTGCAGCAGCGCCAGCAGGCTCTGCTGCGCCGCCGCCTGGTGCAGCCCCGCGCTGTTGGCGTTCTCGCCCACCTTGGCCGCCGCAAACGCCAGGATCTGGTCAATGTAGTCCAGCCGCTCCGGGTAAATGTTCAGCGACAGGTTCGTCAGCGACACCAGCAGCGCAATCGTGTCCTGGATCGGCAGCTGCTGTGCGTACACCAGCGTCTTGACCTGCCCGAAAAACACCTCGTACAGATGCACGTCTGCGCCGATCACCGGCCCACCCTCGCCTTCCGCCGACGCGCCGCCGTGCTGCTCGCCATTGCCATTGCCATTGCCATCGCCATCGCCGTCGCCGTCACCGCCACCATTCGCAGCCGCCGTCGCAGCCTCCGTCTCCGCCGCCGACGCCGACGCCTCGCCTGCCGCTGCGCTGTCATTGCCGCTGCCGCCAGTAGATTCAGACGTGTTTGTTGTTGTTGCCGCCGCCGCCGCCGCCGCCGCCGCCGTTGCCGCCGCATCCTCTGCGCTCTCCCCGGCGTTCTCCGCCTTCCCTGCGCCCTCGCCCTCTGCGCTCTCCGCGCCCTCGCCTTGCTCGAGGCTGATCTTGGTCTTCTCCAGCAGAGCCACCAGTGCGGCCTCCTCCCGCTTTTCGCGGTCGTCGCTGGGGCGGTTCTGGGCCTCGCGCTCGGCGTAGCTCGACAGCCGGTCCATCAGACCCACCACAATGGCCTTGACGTTGACATGCGGGTTCAGCTTGGACACCGCCGCGAGGAACTGGTCGAGCGTGTGCAGGTGGAACTCGTCGGGAAAGACCTGCGTGATCACTTCGAGCAGGTACTCCTGCGCCAGCACGTCGCGGCACTGCACCACCTGCTCCAGCAGCGGCCCGAGGATCGCGTTCTTGTACGTGTCCAGGTCCACCAGCTGGCTCAGCCGCACAATGTTGGTGCCCACCAGCAGCTGCAGCTCCTTGCGCTCCTGCGTGCGCTGCTCGCGCTCGCGCGAGTGTCCCTGGTGCTGCAGCCGCACCCAGAGCTTGTTCATCTCCACAAAGTTGGTCAGGATAAAGCTGATCGAGTCCTGCAGGTTGCCCTCCGGCCCGTCGCCCTCGCCCGTCGGCAGGTAGTCGCGCGACTGCCCCGAGAGGTAGTAGCGCAGGAAGAGCCCGCGGATCGGGTGCTGCACGCCCCTGCTCATGTCCATCATGTCCTTCATCAGCTCCTTCACCGGCGCCCCCTCAATCGCCATGTACGCCGTGCCCACGGTGATCATCAGGTAGAGCCGCGGCACAATGTTGCCCGCGTATTGCACCAGCTCGTACAGGTCGGCCAGGTGGTTCACCGGGTGGTTCTCGCGCAGGTGCACCGCCAGGTAGCGCAGCGCATCAAACACGGACATGTAGAGCTCGTAGTACTGTTTCGGCCCGAGGCTGCTGGTGCGAAGCTCCGAGACCAACGTCGAGCTGTGCGTCCGTCAGCTGGCTGCGCCTATCTCTCGCTGCGCATATCTCCCTCGCTTGAGGCAAAAGGGGAGAGAGGGGGGGAGAAGAAAAATAGGAGAACCTGCGCAAAAACAACACTTACCAGCATTTCAACGCGTCCATCAGCTTGCCCGGCGTGTCCAGGCATTTGCGCATCAGGACGGTCTGCTGGCGCACCGCAATGAGGGCATCCTCCAGCAGCCGCGCTTGGTCGTCGAGCGGAGTCGGAGAAGCCATGGCCACTAGAGAAGGAGCTCGCAGAAAGCTGGGCCGTCCCGGTGTCGCCGCCAATGTCCGGCGCCGTCGGAAGAACAATCGTCAGATAAAAGTTGGGAAAGGGGGGGGGGGCGTTTTCGACGACAAAAGATTCTGCCAATAACGCGCGGGCAGCGATCGGTCCACAATCCCACAGTCGCACCAGGGCCAATGGCGACGGAATCGAGGAGGCTGGAGACGGCACGGGTGCGTGGGGTTGGTGAGGTGAAGATGGCGTTGCGTTGTCAACTTGGTTTCGGGTTCGACAACGTTGGGAAAGAAACCAGGCGCCACGGCCACTACAACGGTTGCAGTTAGCCTATTGCGTAGGGAAGCTGCTCACTGAGGCTGGTGGCTCCTGCTGCGCGTAACAGCTGTGGATACGAGTCCTCCGAATTGTGCACTGTCGAAAAGCGGGGCCTGGTCACGTGAATCGACTGCATCTCGATGGCATACCTGACCACGACAGAGCACGAGGCAGATTCACATCACATGAGAGTCGTTCAAAGAGTTATCAAATGCCCAGGTGTTGAAGAAATATATTAAGCTGTTAGAAAAGCAAGCAGGGAAGCTTTACATTCATCTGTTAATATTCGAGTAATACTCTACCAGTAAGCTACTCGAATAGCCATATATGTTGCTTTTATTAGATACACATATCCGCACGGCATCTTGGAAAGCATGTCTAAAGCTACATAGTAGTTAGGCACTTTTTACACACATGTCGGCCGTGTTCCAGGCCTCGTGCCTGCTCCGCGGCCGGCGACTCACACTCACATCACGGTGGATTATGCTGCTTACTATCAAGACCTTCACATCCCAATAATCTCTCCCAGCCGTCAACATACTCACGAGATCAGCTGCATTCTCCCGGACCAGGAAACGGTTCCTGGATCTTCCAAAAGATACAAATCCATACAGGCATTAGTCTACGCTTTCAGATCAATAGCTAGAGTCAGGTCTCACTATTTAGCCTTCCAAGATCAAGCAGAACTAGGTCTTGGATTTCAAGCGGCATGGTCATTGAAGCTTTGGCGACGTTACAATAGTTCACTGATCAGAGACAACTGTTCAAGTGCGCTGGCTCCGACACGGCCCTGTCAAACTGAATTTCCGCCGTATAAGAGCACACCATAGACTCAATTTACTGGTCTAATGCTGTCTTCAGAGGTGCTGTTTTGTTCTGAATCATCCACAAACTGCCGTAAGCGGCCACAATACTGACGCCCAACGTGCGCGGCTCCTACGTCGAGGACAATATATCTACAACCATGACAACTGCTTTACCTTTAACTCGGGCTTCAGCATAAGCTTGGAAAGCTCTTTTGTACCGCAGAACGGTCGGTCTGTCCGGTGCAGATGATCCGCTACGGAGTAGTCGTGCATCTCCACTTTTCCCCGCAAATCTGTTTCTATATAAACCTTGCCATCAGTCAACAATGCCATCAAACAATCGATGCCAAGGTCGAGTTCTATTCATCTGGGACCTCAATGACACTGACGATAGAGTCCCACTCGGAGGTCTGGAGGTGATTGATGCCCTGACCAACCGGGACCTGCTCCAGTTTCTCGACGTCTTGTTGATCACCACCGGCGACAAGATTGTGCAGAATCCCAAGGGAGAAGAAGTTCTGGACAATGACGAGCCCCTCGAGCCAGGGGACTACACTGTGAGCGCAGATTCTGTGGATGTAAGAACACCCTTGTTGGGTTTGTATCTTCATATGAGGGCAACAAGCTGAATCATGCCACAACAGGTCACAGACGAAGTAGTCTACACACGAGCCTCGTCTGTGACAACAGGAGAGCGGACGAGCGAATTCCGGGAAGCAGTGCAGAGGCGAGATGGTCGCTGCGTAGTTTCAAAGCTCGAGAACCCCTATGCTCATAGAAACATGTGGGCTGGATTCCAAGCGGCACATATTTTCCCTCTCGCATACGAACAGCAGTGGCTCGCCAACAACTTTGGACGCTGGATCTCGCTTGTCCCGCGCCGAGGAGGGATGGTCCCGCGCTGAGGAGGGATGATTAACTCTGTGCAGAACGGCATCATTCTCCGCGCCGATCTGTGCCAGTTGTTTGACCAATACCTCTTCTCAGTCAACCCAGATGTCAGTTCCTTCGTACAAGCAGTTGACCGTCCTGCTCTTTTGGAGTGCAAATGAAAAAGTCCCAAGCTAACTTATCACTCGTTCTTGACGAAGAATGGCTACAAGATTGTTTTCTTTGGCATGAACATCCACCAACTTTCCGGTCAGACGCTTGACCGCCGCCTGCTCGATGATGCAGCTTGTCCCCCCGACCAGCTGTTCCGATGGCACTTTCGACAGGCGGTTTTATCTAATATGCGCGGCGCTGGCGAGCCCGTATTTGAGCATGACAATCCGCCACATTCCGACATGATGAGTACAATCTTGGAAGGACCAAAGGCGGCAGAGCGGATGGAGTTTGAGCTATTCGGCCGCTTGGCTCAGTTTAGCGAAACGGCAGCCGAGACCAAGCGGGAGTGAGAACAGGAGGGCAAGACGGATCAACAATGGAAGTAGACGACGGAGACCGCATGGTTATATACCCCCAAAAATCTTTTACGGGGCTCTCCGTAGCACGCAGAGCTGGTCGAGACCCCGGATCCGCGGGCAATACAACGCGCCCTGGTAACCGCTGAGAGGGCTCCTATCTGAAACCTCCTGGGAGGAGAACACCTGCGACACGTCAAAATAATGCGGTAGAATCGACAGATCAAGGATAGCGCCGACAGGTTAAGATTAGCTTACAGGCAGACAGCACACGCCCTACTCTGCAATCTTACACCGCCAGACCTGGCCCGTGCTTCCAGCCGTATATATGCCTTGCCGGGCGAGACCCGCGCACGCGCACGTGTTTCTTGGCAAGGTACAATGAATGGGGCCAGTTGTATCTTACAAGCAGCAGGAGGCTATGTAAAAAGATCTGAACAGCACTTTATTTCTGTTGATGGTAAAGACGCGCGCAGTCGGGTTAGGGGCCCTGGTGGGGGTCCGCTGACGAAACTAGAAACTACACGAGTAGACAATACGAGTATGGGTCAGATGCGGGCCTGCTGACGGGCGTTGCTGACTGGCAGGGCAGGGTTGCAATCAATGAGGGAGCCGGTTGGGACATATATAATAGGTCTGCTGCTGTGCTGCAGCATGCTGATCTGGCCGTCCTGGATTTTAGTCTGATTTCTTGCTTTTTTTTTTTTTTTGCGGATTTTGTGAGCCGCAAAAGCCTCGATATGGCCACTCCAAGCCGCCGCGAAAGCCTCGACATGGCCTCCCCAGGCAGTCTAAATGCTCTTGTCAGTATGGATCCACAATGAAAGAAGAGAATGATGAAAAAAAAAAGAAGAAAGAAGAAGAAAGAAGAAGAAAAGATAGAAGAAAAGAAAAAAGAAGAAGAAAAGATAGAAGAAAAAAAAGATAAAAACAAAAGAAAAGAAAGAAAAGAAAAGAGAAGAAAAACACTGACGGATCCAGACCGCCGAGGAGCACTCCAACGTGTTGCCAGAGGTGGTACCATACGGATATGTCCACCATGAGAACCACACAGACAAGTACGTGGGAAGCAGCAGCGGCAACTACACAGACGAGTACGTGGGGATCAGCAGTGTGGCGGCGAGCGCGGCTGGCGAATACGCCCAGCCGAAGCCGAGGCGGCTCTGCTTGGGCCTGCGGCGGCGGACATTTTTCCTTGCCGTGGTCCTGGTGGTGCTCGTGCTTGCGGCCGTGATCGGCGGATCCGTTGGCGGAGTCTTGTCGCACAACCATCATGGAGCAAAGGTGGGTTGTCCAGCTTGTTTAGCACGCGAGCCCCTTGCGTTTCTGGTTGGCCCGTGGGCGTGGGCGTGGGCGTGGCCGTGGCCGTGGCTAACCGAGCTGCTCGCTGTGCAAAGGCGCCGTCGACCTCGACGCCTACGACGCCTACATCGACAGCGCCATCGACGCCGTCGGCCACCAGCTCGGCCGCAGCCGTTGAACGGGTGCGGCAGATCACCGCCTGCGAGAGCGGCATGACCATCTTCGTCACGCACCAGGACAGCGACGGGGACCTGGTGATGCGGCCGTACTACTACAAGAACCTGGCGTGGGAGGATGCGCAGCGGATCAACACCACCTATCCGGCGGCCAACAACACCCCCCTGGCCTCTGTGTCGTGGCTCTGGTCCGACTTTTTTGTACGCCGCCCCTTTGTCTTTTCGGTGGCATAAGCCTGCCACAACCCGCGCCTAATGATGCCACAGGAGCTGCGCATCTACTACGTCTCCGCCAAGAACGAGCTGGTCGAGATTGCGGCCGAGTGCTATGCCAACGGCACGTCCTGCTACAAGTGGCAGTACTCCAACCCGTCGTCCATCCAGCTGTCGCCGGCCTCCAGCCTGGCCCTGACCTCGCCCGGCCCCTACGAGCTCAACCTGTACGCCGTAGACGACAACGGAACGGTCAGGGAACACGCCTTCACCTTGGCGCATACCGCCAACCCCCTGTCCGCTGTCAAGAGCTTGCCCCAGGCACACAAGAACTCGCCCATCGCCGTGGATGTGGGCACTGACGGCCTGAGTCTGTTTTGGTTCGACAACCACCTCAACCTCGACAACCCCAAACAAGACGCCGCTACCCTGGCATGGACACAAGGTTCGTTCCCCCCCCCCCCCCCAAAAAAAAAAAAAAAAAAAACCCAGCTATAATGCATGTGATTTGCTCATCCTGTGCCAGCCGAGACGGTGCCCGGAGTGACCTTGGAGACGCTTCCCCAGTCGCTTGGCGTGACCATTTCGCAGGATATACGGCAGACACAGGTCTTTTTCCCCAGTGCTTCGTCCGATCTCGGCCTTGCAGATTATCGCAACGGTGTATGGGGCCTCGGCAGTGTTCCCTCATCGCAAGGATACAAACTAACCGACCATGGCCCGCTTGCTGTTGTCGGGTGGAACAACTCGTCCGTGCGGCTCTACTACGTCGTGGGCGGGGAGATTACGGAGCTGGAGTACGAGGCGTCATCGGGATGGCTGCAGGGTGCTCTGCCTCCGTATACGTATTGAGGGCCTGGCGACGATGTAGATGTCTTTTTATTAAACTGTACTATAGTCATAATCATTGCGCTGCACTTTTTGCTGCCGCGGTGCCCACTTTTCCTCGACTCTGAGATGCCAAATCAAGCCTTGTTTTTCTTGCCGTGCTTCTGGTGCGCGCCCGGGACCGTCCGCACGGCGATGAGGTAGTTCTCGCCCGTTTGGGAGACGGCGTGCACGACAACGTCCTCGCCAAACGGCCACTGTTCAGGGGAGTGTGCGTCAGCGGGTTTCGGTCCTGCATACGTCCGACGTCCGGGGGTAAGGCTTACCTCTCCTTTCAGGCTGGGGCTGTCAAACTCGTCGTACTCGACAAAGTCGTAGCCCGTGTTCTTGAGGCTGGCCTTGGCCGCGTCCAGCGCCTCGGAGCGGTGCAAAAAGGCGCCCTCGACGTCGGTGGTCTGGGCCGCGCCGGAGCGGTCCTTGCGGTAGTCAATGGTGGTTTGCAGCACGTAGTGCAGGTGGTCGTCGGGGTTGTCGCTCCGTGTGCTGCCGGCGGCGGCGGTGGCGGCGGTGGCGGGATAGGACGAGAGCAGCAGGGTGCCGTCGGGGGCCGAGGCAAAGGCCTGGTCGTTGGCCGTGGTGGCTATGCCGACCAAAAAGACCTGGCCGGCCGGGGCCTTTGCATAGACGACCACGCCGTCGCCGTGTGTCCAGGGCGCCGAGGAGGCCTCGTGCACGGCGTACTCGGCGAAATCCGCCGGCGCATAGCCGAGAGCCTCGAGGGCCGTGGCCGAGAACTTCTTGGCCGCCTCGAGCGTGGTGCGTGTCCCGAGGACGTAGACGGTGCGGGTGCCGCCCGTCTTGTCGAGGTGGTAGTCGACGACGGTCAGGGTAGTGTGGTAGAGGTTTTCTGGGAGGCCGGACATGTTGCTATGGGCGGTTTGGTTTGTTTTGTTCGAGTCGTTGGATGCTGGTTGTTTGTTCGAGTCGTTGGATGCTGGTTGGAAAACAGCTGGTCTGATGCCTGACTTCTCTACGACTTTCGCCTGGATATATATACTATAAATTCTCATGACGCCCCCGGCCCCAGACGGGTCTTCCGGCAGAACCGGGAAGCGTCCAGAACACGTCCAGAAGGGCCTACGTACTTTGCTGTGCGTGCCATGTTCCGTGACATTATGCCGCTCTTCCCCAGAAATTGACCTTTTTTTTTCGGATCGAGCTGCCCGAGCCTCCCCGCTTGTCACGGATACAATCTGATCACGTTGTTATCGTATGACCACCACTTCTAACACATCGGCATCAGTAGCCAGACGTAATTGTATTTTGGCACCTGAAAAGGTAGCCGCAACTACAAAGGTACTCGCATCTCCTTGAGAACCGGTGGAGGCCATGGAATGAATATACGAGTACTCGAGTCGTCGTCATGGCCAGGTGTCTCTCTAGCGGGGACGTCCCGTTGATGAATAAACTGTAGATCATCTCGTCATGCACTGAGCCGGAGAGCGGGGGACTACCGGCCAGGGATGCGCCGTCCCCCCCCCCCAACGGTCTCTGACCGGCCGGTCCGTTCACGTGGTTTTGTGCTGGGCTTCCGCGCATCTCGAGCCAGCGGCGAACCGGGAGAGGCGACATGGACTACTCAAACCTGGCCTTTAAATCTGCGCGCTGCCCTGATCAGACCAGGCGGGGGGGACACGTGCTGAGCGCAGATCTCTGCCTGTGGCTGTGCTGTTGACGGCCGGCGTCGTGTGTGTGTGCAAGGCAACTTTGTACGAGTGTCTTGTAGTGACCGCCGGCGCTGCCGACGCTGCCGCGCTGATAGCGACAAATGACAGTGTTTCCCATATCTTTGCCATTATCTCTACCGGAAACAGGGCGCACGAGATGGATCGAGCCCCGCGTGCATTAGCACCCGCATCTCGCATGCGCTGCCCGTGGCTGGCCGGGAGGCTGAGGGCGGGCGCCAGCTGGAGGTGTGGTGCTTCGGGGCACGGCGTTGCCTAGATGGCCTGGGGAGGAGGTGTAGATGTATCTTACGTGTCCTCTGGGTGCGCACAAGGCCGCCGGACACCTACCTCGTGTCTGCGCACACCAGCCTCTTTATTCCGTGTCTCTTCGCTTCTCTTCTCTTCTGCCTTTGTCTCTTCTTCTCTCTTTTCTTCTCCTCTTCGCTTCTCCTCTCCGCTTCTCCTCTCTTCTCTTCTCCTCTCTTCTTCTCCTTTCTCCTCTCGGCCTTTCTCCATGCCAAGAATAAAGGCGAGCAAAACGGCGGACTGCACGCCATATGGGCGCAGCGATTGCGGCACTTTTACCCACGCCGTATTGCGTATCTTACGAGGAACCTGCCCGTTTTTCGACAGAGTGGCGGCACTATCGCCGATCACTCATGACCCCTGTCGCTTTCGTGGGCGGCTCGCCATTGGGCCGGATGCGCACTCTGGAAGCTTCGGGTACAGGCTTACCGTCATGCGTGCTACGCTACGAGCGCAAGGTGCATGCGTACGAGTATCTTGCACACGGACCTCGTATACGTGCTGCATAGATGAGTGGATCTTTTGCGCAGAAGAGAGGTTGGGCACAAGTGGTGGTTCGTTTTCGCGGTGCGTCTGCGCAAAAAACAAACCGCCCGCTTTGCGACTGACTCTGAGCTAAAAAGCGCCATGGGCCCAGCCGTCTTATTAAGGGCTTTCCTTTCACCGACGGAACCGGGCCGTGCGTCTGCGCGCAGTTTTCTTTATCTTTGCGTGGGCGCGGAGTCAAGGTGCTGGCTGAATGGTCCTACGTAGACAGATATATCTGTGGGAAAAAGAACGACGCTGAGGCCACCGGACGCCGCAAACGGCATGGTTCCGTGGGACTGACTCTAGTCGCTAACTAACACCCGCCGGCTCCACAGTGACAGGCCTCTGTCTTCTTATCTGTAAAGTGGCCCCTCTTTAAAAGGCTCGGTGGTGGGTCGGAGCTGTCTGTGACTGGGCCTTTTTGGCCGGACTGCAGACATCGCTTCACCACTAGTTGCTTCGTGGGCGCTCGTTTGGGAAGCTGATGGCAGTCTGTTGGCCGCCCGTTGTCGTGTCCGAGCTCGTATTGGGGGAGGAGAGCGTAACGGGATGAGAAATCAGAGCGAGAAAGCAAGAAGAAACAAAAGGGCCAGCGAAAAAAGTAAAAAAAAAAAAAAACGCGACAAAGGCAGGCCAGAAAGAAAGAAAAAACCAGCCGGAGAAAAGCAGACACCGCATCTACGGAGTAATCCCGTATCATCTGCTAGGCGAACCTCGCCGATCCCCACCGCAAAGAGTTAAAATAGGAAAGAGAAGGAAAGAAAAAAAGAAAAAAAAAAAGAGAAGAGAAAAACTCGCTAGCTCCGACGGCGGGACCGTGGCAACTGTCAGTTCTTTGGCCACTGGTGTACTGGTGTGGGTCTTTTTAGTACGTACCCTCGTCCAGTAAAAAAAGCATGCCGGGGCCCGTCAGAGGTCACTACGCCAAGTAGGACGCGGGACAAGTACAAAAAACAGGGCAAACAGAGCAGGATAATCCGTTAGCGTCACATGGGATGAGGGAACCTGAGAGTGGCCAAAGGTTTGCGCCCAGAGACAAGGGCCGCCCTTCCCTTCTCCCCCCCCTCCAGAGGGAAAAGAGGGTATCCCTGCTAACAAGGCTGCGCCACCACCACTTACAAGACTGATGACGGCGCTAGGGGCGCTGTAAGCCGGTGACACCTCTTTTCGATCCGTGATGGCGTGGCCCTGGGGGGGGGGGGGGGAGGGATATATAAGACTGCCAGGGTTCCGCCGAGGCAGCCGAAGTTGGATCTTGTCTTTTTTCCTCTTTCTTCTCCAGCGTTCTCCATCGATTGCCATTCTCAGATTCCAGCTCAGCTTACAAAAAGCCAGCCCAGTCTCTCGTTAAAGCTCAAGCTTTCCTCTGCACTCGTTGTCTTCATTCGTTGAACCTGTCCTCACACAAACCTTTTTCAACCTCACACAAACACACAAACACACACTCGCAAAATGCAGTTCTCCAGCCAGACCCTCATCGCCCTCGTGGCCGCGCTCAGCGCCACCTCTGTCTCGGCCTACGCCGCCTCGGGCACCGTCACGGCGCCCCTGGCCACCGGCACCGGCGGCGCCTCCGTCGGCAACGGCACCCTCACTTACACGCCGCCCACCGTGTCGCCCACCTCTGTGCCTGTCGCGGCGGCCGGCGCCCTGGACGCCCGCAACTACGTCGGCGCGGCCGCTGCCGTTGCCGCCATTGCCTTTGCGCTCTAGATTGCGCGCGTGCCGCCAGCTTCTCTCGTTTTTCTGTTTGGTCACTCTCATGTGGAAGGGGGGGGAGAGCAAGGGGGACCGATGGACGCTTCTGCGCGCTTTCATGTGACAGATGTGTCTTGCTTAATGGTTGGGGATGATCTCAAGATATGATGCCAGGGTGCCCTCTTTTTTTCTCCTGGGTTGGAGGGCGATAGGGTCGACGTCGGGATGTATCTACGGATGGAGGATGGGCTATGCGCCGCGGCGCTGCGGCACTAGACATGCAACGGGCGTTTCGGAGCTTTGCTTTTTCTCATACCATTCAGCTTGCCCTCTGAGGCTTTTTTCAAACCGGTTTACTTATTCCCCCCCAATCTAGCTTAATTATGCCGTCTTGGAACAATCCATGCTTAATCTATCTACCTTGGAACACCCATGCTTAGTCTGCCTTTTGCCAATGAATGCATCCATCGACCCTGCCATGTCTACCTTGACATCCAGCTCCGGTCGTTTCGCTTTTTTTTTGACGCTATGAAGGCTTTCGTAGTCTTTGTTCCTTTTGTGCTGCTCCTTTTGTGCTGACAATCTGAGACATGGAGGCAAACTCTCTTTGTGAGCACTATGCAGGCTCAGCTTGCCTTTGGCGGCGTAGCCGGAAGGCCTCCAGGATCATGGCTTTGGTCTCGGGCGTGGTCACGGGGATAAGCCGACCGGTGCCGCCGCTGCCGCCGCTGCCGCTGCCGCTGCCGCTGCCGCCCAGACGCTCTGCGCGCACCTCGTCCTCTGTGGCCCAGGCAAAGTCCTGGTGCTCGTCGGGGTCCAGCACGACGGGCGCCGTGCTGCGCGCGACGGCGTGAAAGGCAAAGCGGCAGAAGACGCGGCTTCCTGTGCGGTTGGTGAAGACGGCGCCACCCGAGGGCGCTGTACTCGCACCCGCCCTCGCACCCGCACCCGCACTCGCACCCGCACTCGCACCCGCACTCGCACTCGAGGGCGCTGCACCCGCTGGCTGGGCGACCAGGTGCGTGAAGCGCTGCACGACCAGGCCGGCCTCCTCCCACAGCTCGCGGGCGGCGGCGTGCAAGATGGTCTCCTCGCCGCCGCCCGCGCCCTCCCCCCCCGGGTCGACGCCGCCGCCCGGCACCTCCCAGCGGTCGGGCATCGAGTCGTGGCTCGCGCGCTGCACCAGGAGCACGCGCCCGCACGCATCAAAGACGACCACGGCCACGGCCAGGCCGTCCCAGTGGCTGTCGTGGCGGGCCATCCACGCCCGCGGCGGCACGTCAAAGGACGCCAGCGACGGGTCGCTGGAGTAGGCAGACACGTCGGCCGGGGGGGGCTGCGGCGGCGTCATGGAGACGATCAGGGAGTGTGGAGTGTGACGAGTGAAACGAACGCGAGATGAGCAGACGGTTCGGTTGTCGTGAGAGGTTGGCAGCGCTACCAGCCGAGTCCAAGCTCGGACGCAGCGTTATCTCTGAAGCGGGACGAACGCAATCTTGGCAGCGATTAGGCGCTGTGCTACGGCGTGGCAAGTTCTCTTTTAGGCGTCTCACCCTCGTAGTGCTACGTTATCGTGTGCCGGAGACCCCCCCCCTGCCACCTACCGACAGGGGTGTTAACTCCGTACTCCGTAATCTCTCAGAAATGCCATGGCAGGGGTTGAGAAATGAGCCAGGGCAAACATGGGCTTCTGGCCCGACGTTCCAGAGCAACGGGCACGGATGCGCGCACGGATGCAACATGATGCAATTTGGCACTGATCAGACGTAATTTGACTTGTTTCGACCAGCCCGTTCGGCTGTGCTGCATCGACGCAAAGCACTCGAGAGATACTCATACTTGGCCGTTGATCGCGCGCCAGTAATGGCTTCGCCTGGAGTCTTTCGACAGACCGAGCTTGCCTCTACGTAAGCCTTGAGAGCTGCTGCGCATGCCAATAGCCAGACGGGTGGTCTCCGATGTGCGAGATGGCTGCCATCACCAACGTGGATGCGCGAGCTTTGGACATGCGTAAGCATTAGACACTTTGCGTCGACGTCTTCAAAACCTCAACATCACCCGTGTTGACGCCCGCTCGGCCATCGCCGCGCTCATTTTCCCGGCACGGCCGCCCTGTCGTCGACACGGAGCAGCCGGAGCTGGAGCCGAAGCTGGGGCCGATCAAGTGTTGAGTCGCACATGTCCCTCGGGATGGCGGTCGAAATGCGCTCTGCACGCAGCGGGAAGGAATGCTACTCCAAAGAAAGGCACACCAAAGCTGAACGCAACCGGCCCCGTGTGATCGGTCCGACGAGATGAAAGGAGAGACGGGAGACAGGCGCATCTATGCCGCCAGCCCGTCTACGCAGAGCTCGCCAGGCCAAAATGCGGCAAGAGACCTACATTGGGCAGGCACAGCATGTGGCAGATGCCAAGTGCCGCGACTTTTGCGGGGTCGCCCAGTCGCTGCTGCAGCGCGTTGGAGCAAGTGTCTTGAAAAACCCCTCCTCGGAAGATTGCGGTTGTCCGAGGATGCAACTTTTCTTTTGCAGAGGTATATTTACCGCAATCGATGACTATTTTTATCAATCCATTTTCACGAGTACGACACCGGTGGTGAAAGACTACCAGCAAAGTCAGGGAGAACCAGACAGGGGAACCAATCCCAGGGACAAACTAGGGACCAAAACTGGGGACCAAAACTAGGAACCAAAATCGACCCCGAAATAGAAACCAGGAGACAGGAACAGGAACCAGGAGACAGGAACCAACCGGCCAACCACAGGGAGAAGACGACCATGGCCGCCGCTCGCACGGAGCCGCCTTGGGCCAGGGCGGCCTTCACCTGCCTGGCATACGCCCTGTACGGCCTCGACTCCCTCTACCACCACGCCCTCTCCGTGTGGCACAAGCTCCGGCCCCCGGCCAAGGCGCCGAGCCTGGTCAAGTGCTACGCCTGCCGGCCGTCGCTGCCGGTCCGGTTCGTCTCCCGCCGTCCCGCTCGTTTGTGTGGTGCTTGTGCTGATGCTGCGCGGTATAGCATCTTTTTCCCCCGGTCGTATGAAGCCGCCGCCGCCGCCGCCGCCGACGCCGCCGCCTCGCCGCCGCCAAAGCTGCCTGTCCTGTTCACCGTCCACGGCGGCGGCTTCGTAATCGGCCGCGCCGTCGACATGGACGCCTGGAACCACGACTTTGCCCGCAAGCACCCCGTCCTGGTCGTCTCGCTCAACTACAGCAAGGCGCCCGCCGCGCCGTTCCCGCGCGCCCTGCACGACATCGAGGCCGTCATCCTGGCCGTGCTGGCCGACGCCTCGCTGCCCACGGACCCCGCCCGCGTCGCCGTCGGCGGCTGGTCCGCCGGCGGCAACCTGTCCCTCGCCGTGTCGACGCTCCCGAGCCTGGCCCGCCGCATCCGCGCCGTCGTCCCCATCTACCCCGTCGTTGACATGGCCACCTCCACCCGCGAGCGCCTGGCCTCCCGGCCCTACAAGCCGCTCCTCCCGGGCCGCCGCGGCGGGCCGTCGGACTTTTTGGGCCGCCTGGCCCCCATCTTCAACACGGCCTACATCCCGCCCGCCGCCGACGCCACGCACCCGCTCCTCAGCCCGGCCTACTGCCCGCCAGAGTCCCTGCCCCCTTACGTCTTTGTCATCGCCTGCGAGCTCGACATGCTCGCCATGGAGGCCTGGCGCATGATCTGCCGCCTTGCCGGACGCCCCCAGCCCCCCCCGGCCGCTGTCGTCGGCTGCCCGGTCCTGGCTACGCCCGGCCGCCTGATTCTCGAAAACGACGAGCGCTACGCATTCGAGAACCGCACCGAAACCAGCAGTTACAAGTGGCTCCTCGTGCCCGACGTCTGCCACGGCTTTGACTGCGACCTTGTCAACGAAGCCGTCTCCGTCGAGGACGCAAAGCCGAAGCGGGACCAGTGCCAGGACCTCATTGCCGAGTGGCTGTTCTCTGGGCCCTTTGCAGAGTCGTGAACAAAAGTACCACGGGCGGCTCAAGGCGTCCTGACCCGCTTGTTCGTTGTGGTCTGCAGATCTTGAGACATGTATCCATCAATTATAATCTTGACGCAGCCCAAAGTGCACCAAGAACGCTCGCTAAAGGGACCAAGCAAAATACGACGCTAAACCACTTCTGTAAAAATCACCAAGGCTAGGGTCACGTGATCAGGCCCGGCCACTTGTTTCTCCCTTCCGGCCCATCTCCACTGCAGCCCATCTTTCGTATCGCAGTTGTTTTTCGGCTTCCCTGCCGTTGGACGACCGACGACGACGAGCTTGCGCCACGACCAGCGAAACGACCAGCGAAACGACCAGCCCGACGCTCCCCAACGCGCCCCGGAATCCTGGAACAGCACGCTTGCTCTACAAATCCTCCCACTCCTCTCCCCCTCCCAAGATGACCGGCCGAGGCGGTGGCGGCGGGCGCCGCGTTTTGTTGCCGCCCATGTAAGTAGCAGCAGCAACAGCAGCAGCAGCAGCAGCAGCAGCCGGGATGGCGGTCTTTTCCAGCGCCCAACTGACCTTGTCCTGCAGTAACATGATCTTCAAGCTGCTCCAATCAGTACGTGCTACTGCAACCACTTTTGCGTCGGCAGGCGCCGAGCGCCCCGGGCCATGGCTGACCAGAAACAGCATGCCACAGTGAGCGTATGGCTGTACGAGCAGCTGTCGTTTCGGATTGAGGGAAAGATTCGCGTACGTTGGCATCTCCGTTCTCGGCCTGGACGCGGCGCCGGGGGGGGGCCC